>JACXGI010000305.1:0-15087 GCA_016801175.1 Esox masquinongy
ACACACACACACACACACACACACACACACACACACACACACACACACAGGGCTCTAAACATCTAATTTGTGACATAATCCTGTAAGCAGCGTGTGTGTGGTGCATGTGGGAAAAGTACACCAGGATCAGGACTGGTTTGTGTTGTTATGCCAGCCTGTCAGAGAAAGCAGCTATTGTGTGTGGGTGTGCGCATGTCGGTCCGTGTGTGTGTGTGTGTGTGTGAGTGTGTTTGTTTGTGTGTTTCGCCCCGAGTACAAACCTGGACGATACACTGGCATGCTTTGTCTGCAAGCGCTGACGTCGGCCTCTGGAAGAAGCCCTTGACCGGAGACCACAGCCATGAAAGGCCCTTACTGTCTCGGAGCCCGGCCTATCACTCCGGGGGGCTGCTTTTTGAGGGCTGCTGGATGGCGGGAAAGGGAGGGAAAGTATCGCAGCTGGTCGCCCCAAAAACGTCAGACGAAGGAACACACATGGTGGTTTCCCTCCCCTACTCGACGGAAGAGAGATTCTCGATGACAGGAACAAGACCGGGAAAAGTCCGCCGGCCTTCAATGGTCTCAACGTGTCATCTATAAACTGGGTTTAGGATCGGGACTGAAGGATGGGGGATGATGGGGGGGGACACACCTTGTGTGTGCTTGGGTGTCTGACAAATGCTCTGCGCGCCCTGCTGTCGACTTCCTGCTTTTCTGTAAACGGCTGACGGAGAGCAGGGAGGATGGGGATGGAGTCCTGCTGGTGTCCCCGGACCACGGTACTTCGCTGCTGGTACTCCTGCCTCCCGTCGTAGGTGTGGATTGGGAGTTACAAGGCGGCAGAGACGGGGGCGGGGGGGGGGGTGCACACAAGGAGGAAGAATTTGCGATGTCATGTGGACGATTAGGCAGCTACTCTATCTCCCGACATCAGGGCCCCGGGCTGCCGGAGTCTCCTCGCTCTGCGGTACATCGTATCCATCATCCTCCATGTCAGGAAACATCATTCCCTTCTTTGTCACATGGCTCCGACCGCCACGTGAAAAATGGTTGTCGCTCGCCGGCTCGAAATGATTGCAGAAAACGAGAGAACGCGGAAAATGAAAGTGGATAAAAAGTGGATGGCACCGGGGGGAGTGAAGAGAGGGATGGAGGGAGGAGAGGAAGAAGAGCGAGGGAAGGTGAAATTGCAGGAAACTCTCCAGATTAGGTGTGGGTTAAGAGAATATTGATCTGTGTGTAGAGGACTGTTGATCTCTCTTAGCCAGCCGATGACAAATGGCAGCAAACAGAAAATCGAGCGTTCCCTTTCTCTCCAAGGACAAGACGCTTGCTACTCTCTCTCTTCCTTTTTTCTCTTCACCTTTTTTCCACACGCGCGCACACACACATTTTCTACCTGGGCTGAAGAGGACAAGGGCAGGGACAAAATGGGAACAATGTTGGGGAAATACTTCAGCACAGCAGGGATGTATTCAGACTACATCATTACTTTTACCCTATTTACTAATAACCAAGTTGCAAATATAGTCTCCTAACCTGCCTAACCCGTAATGTCTCTTAACCAGCTACATTCATTCTCCTAAACCTCTGTGTAGGGCCTATTAACCAGCCACACTAATTATTCTCCTAACCTGCTATGTAAGGTCTCCTAACCTGCTAGGAATATTCACACCAGGCATTGGGTGTGACGTACAGCCAATTCAGTTGAAAAACGGGCAACAAAGTTAGCATTATCTCACTGCAGGTTACTCTAATGAGGGCTGTTCCCGTATTGTTCTCATAGCCTTGTGTTGTCTGATTGGGGCTCCCGCCTTGGCCCTGACCCTGGTGCTGTTTGATGGTGGGCTGAACTCTGCCCGGGTCCTCATGCTGTAGCTTAACATCAAACCACCTGGTGGCTGCTACTCCTGCTGGTCTGGTGCCCTGGAGAGCCCAACGCTTTCCCTTCTCCTCGACTCTCCCGGCTGCACTCACTCTCCATCGTTCTGTCTGTCTGCCTGCCTGTCTGTCTGCCTCGGGCTGTGTGGCTGTCTGTCTTGCTCTGTCTCTGTGTCTTTCTCTGTCTTTATGCCCGTCTTGCTTTCTCTATTTCTTTCCGCTCTCTCTTTTTCTGTCTCTTGAACTCCTTTCTTTATCCCCCTCTGTGTCTTCTCACTCTCCTTCTTTTGGCCTCTGTCTCTTTCTCGCTCCGCTCTCCCTCTTTTTGTCAGGTCGACTCTCAATGGCTCTCCTGACCACACCAGGCCTATTCTCTCACTACAGTATTTCTAATGTAATGAAACGTTCTGAACATGAATGTGATGGAGGTTAATGAATGATCGGAGTTGAGGGTTGAGGACAGAACATTTTCGTCATTTATGTTCTTTTACCTTCTGCTTCTAGGACCAATTCCTAATTTTAGAGCAAAAACCTCTCAATAACGTTTATTTAAAATTATATTGTACTGTCGTTTCTAGTGGAGGTGTTTAACTCATTTTAACAGTGACAGCCATCAATGTGTGAGACTCAAGTCAACGTTTTAATTAAAACCCCCTAGGTAATTAACTCTAACTCTTTCTAAACCAAAAAGGAAAAAAAAGGCCCTAAACTGTACAGAGAAGTGGGCGGCTCATTAGGAGAGCAGGGGGCCCTGTTCCACCAAAACAAACGAGTGGGTTTTGGGAATGGCAAGTACCATATGGCTCTCTGGGCACTGGGACATGGAGCAGGATGGATTAAAGATACAAAATGGGTCAAACTCACTATTTTCGATTTGGACTGTTGGGCTCCTGCCGTCGCCTACCGCTCCACACGCCTGTCCTTATGGACCTCATACATATGCAGTGTTGTTGGATGGAACTGTGTTCTAAAAATGGGCATGGGATTTTTAAGGCGATGTTACACCGTTCCATTAATTAGCCGTGGAGTGTGGAGCCTTTACTGGCCAGAGGAACAGGTCGTTCTTCTAAGGCTAGCGGGAAATGGAGAGTCTTTTTTTTTATTTATTTTTTTATGCACACCTACACCCCCACACACAACCACCTCACACAGACACACGCCCGCCATCAAACCCAAAACCATGATGGACAGCCCCGACCACAGCATCGGCAGTAGGCACCGGGACCCAAAACCCGGGACAAATGTTTTAGGCTGTGAATTGGTGGAATTGGTGGAAATCCAGACTCTGCATAAATAAGCCTGTACCTTAGTTCCCTCAGCCATCACAGGCCTGCAGAGCAGTGTTCCTCCTCAGTAATACATTTCATTATATGCATTGTCTTCTCTATGGTGTGCCCAGACGCACGGCTGTGCCTGTCTTAAATGGTCCTGGTTTCAAAAGTGGAATCTCACTCGTCTTTGGTTAACCAGACCTGTTCACCGGTCACACACCCCCCACCCCCCCACCCCTGTATAAGGGACCGTAGGAGGAGGTTCCGTCTGCACAATTGAACAAGTCGCACAAGCTAATAACAAACGGCATATTTATCCCATGAATCCTTTGAGGAACCACTTCCACAGTGTTGTGTCATTTGATGTTCCTCCTGTGCTTCACCTCCAGTGGCCGACCCTGAGGTAACCTCTGTTTACACACCCAGATGACATACATACACACATCTCACCTATAACTGAGCAGCCTCTTGCCCAAACCCAAACCAGCCCCACGCAGAATTCTTAAACCCAAAAGCAACCCCAACGCAAGTCCCTTTTAAATCCATCCCGCCTAACTCATGCGATTTAACTATCTTCCCCAATACACTGCATTTCTTTCTTGTCCCACGGCTATATATCTCTCTGTGTTGCTGTGATGATGCTTACTAAATATGGCTAGATGCCCAACTACCTAAATAAGCAAGGACTAGAGTACAATACTGTAGCAAATCATCATAAATAGCTTCTGTCTGTCAGTGAAACATATAACAACTGTATACGAACATTGTCTGCTTTTGCCCGTATATGATCATGACAATTACGATGTTATCGGCAGAACGGAAAACAGAATTACAGCGAGCTTTGTGTTTCCTGATAGGGGTGTCGACCTCCAGCCCCTTCGGACCGTTCCTCCTGATTGATTCTGCGTGTCTTTTCCACTGTCCCCAACCGGCTCATTTCCAAGCTTGTTCTAATGAAAGAGGCGATTTTAGAAGCTAAGCGGAATGGAGAGCCCAGATGAGGCGAATGATCCTGCTCAGCCTCTATTTTCTGCTTCACTATGTCGCTTCACACCCTGGACCAGTCTTGAGCCAGGGGGATAGCACTGTCCATCACCTCCTCCAGGCAGGCCTAGGCTAGCGCTTTTACTACCTTTAAATTAGCCACCCCCAACGCACAGCGCCGACCGCTCCCCCCCCCCGCCCTGGCAGCTAGAGGCAACCAGATGTTATGATCTCTGTGAGCTCCGTGTCCAAGCCTTCCGCCATTGTAAATCTCGACTCCAGTCCAGGGAGGAGAGATAGGCAAAACAATAGAAGCTGGTATCCCCCCACTCCACTTCCATCTGGTGATACAGGTTTAATGCGCGCACTCAAGTCGTACTCGTGGGTTTGTAGGTTTTGTTGCTGTGCCTTTCTGGTGAAATGTCCCATCAGTTTTGTTGGTGTGCCGACAGAGGACGGACCGACAGCATGTTGTCATCTTCTCTCAGCAAAGTGCCACGTAAATCTCGGCTGAGAGACTAAGTGACTTTCTAGAAACTGAGATAAAGTAAAACAGGCTGTCATCTGTCGCAGTGGAATCCAGTGCCGTGTCAACTCCCTCGTCTTATTATCCATTACACCTCCATTGTCACACACAGGTCCATTGAAAATGCCTGGCACAATCTGCCTGTTGTACGCGCAAGGTCACGTGGTCGCTATAAACAGCCAGTCGGCGGGTAAAAACTTGAACCAATTGTGCCGTAAGTCGGCTCCTGGCCATCAGTTCTAGCCAGGCCAGCGATACACTCTGGCCACCTCACTGATGTCATCGATGAGAGAGAGAGAGGATGGTAATGCCCACCACATGGCCATGAGCTGTGATTCTCATTTACCGGCGGTCTGCTACACTGCTAATTAAGCAGCCAGATCGCCGAGGCTGACTGAGTGTCCATGGGGTCCACGGCTGGGATGGAGGGCATGACCTTCCTCTTCAATTTTCTCTCACTCGTTCTCTCTCTTTTCCTCACCCAATGTCATTCCCTCGATCCCTCTTTCCATCCTTCTCTCTCTCTATCTCCTAAACTTCTCTCTCTTTCTCTCCCTCCCAATCCAATTTGTGATATCCGTTCACTTTAGTGTAGTTTAGAACAGAACGTGGCAGTAATGGATTTTATTAGGGACATTATCAATCAGCTTTGGACCATGAGGATTCTTCCTTAACGCTCGGTCGCGGTGCTTCGGCCCGGTATTTACCACCGCAGGTTTGAACTGCATGACTGGCACTGCAGAGCCCTCAAATAATCAAATAAATCAAAACATACAATTTTTTTTGTCTTTTTCGCAATTTCCTTTTCGGTCTCCGAATATGAAACCAGATGTTTCCGGCATCCTAAAGGTGCTTTTCATCTTTTTTTCCCCCTTCATTTTTCTCCCTCTCTCTCTCTCCCTCTCTCCCCCCTCTCTCTCTGTCTTTCTGTCTGTCTGTCTCTTCCCCCCGCCTGCACTTTCAAAATAAATGTTTCCTTTAAAAAAAAAAAAGCGAGAGCTTATAAAAAGTAAAATGTTCTCTTTGCCCAGGGAAGTAGTCTGTTTTACATTGATAGAGAGGCACCGCGAGCCTCTGGCCATTCTGCTGAGCCTGTTTTCCCTCTTCCATATCCTTCCTCCACATCTCCCCACTCGAGTGCACCCCCGAGTAACATGCGCAGGTCAAAGCAATAGCGTTCGGTTCCCTTCTATACCCCCATACACCCAGCGTCACTCTAATTGGGGGTCTCCAGGTTAAAGAATGTCTTGGTTATCACAAAGCCCACAGAGAATACATTTCAGCTCCATAATTTGAGTCATGAGTGACCTGCATTTTCAAATGCATTCCAGCTTGGGCTTGTTTACACTGCGGACAATGTGTCATTATCTCCTGTCCGTTTGCGTGCCGGCACGATTTCACACTGGAAACTGGAAACAACGCCACTGTCACCATCCCTGGATGACAGGACTCGGGGATAGAATTTAGGGCCTAAATACGGAATGCCACCGTTCGGCTAGCGTATCTGTCCTGGTCTGTCTCTAAGTGTGGTCCCCCTTCATCTCCTCATGAAGAGCGCGTCTGTTTGAAAGACTCTAGACGGAGCCCTGTCAAAACCCCAGTGTGTGTCAGTTGCTCACCGCCAGTCAGTCATATCCAGTTGACCACAGCCACAATAAACATCCTCGACCCGTCCCTCAGACCCCAGCGCCCGGGCTCGGAGCCGGGCTCCCCAGGTTTGAGGCCCAGCAGGACCAGCCGGCGTCGCTTCCTGTTGGGTTTGAAATGCGGCCCGAGTCCAAACAAACAGGTCCTGTGGCGTGCTGCCTGGTTATAGACTGACCTGCACAGTGTAACCCAGGGATCGCTGGAAACCCACTGACATATCGGGGTTAATGGGTTTTGAGGTTTCTGTTGCCATGGATACGCACCCACCCAATTTGTTTACCGTCCACGTTAGCTAGCTGGCCAAAGGCCTGGTTTTGCCGGCGAATATTTCTCAGGGTTTAGGGATTAGAAAAAGGCTCCACGGCCTTCCTGAAACAGCTGATGTCCTCCAAACAGTTGATGGCTTTTAGAGAATACTGAATGGTTATTTCTTTATTTTCCCTGAATACAATGAACTGTCTCCAACTGCCCGCACAGCTAGATCCAGTGAAAGCTGTTTAATTGTGTGTTCTACACGTCAAGCTTCTGTTGAACGATCACAGGCCACAGTAGTTCAGTGCCATGTGCCGCGTGTTTTGTTTCAACAGTGTTTATGAGTGGGGCTTGTCATGGTTGAAAGCTTCAAAGCTAGTGGGGCTGACAGGAAATCATAGCAGCGTTGCTTTGTGTATAGGAAAAAAAACTGCGGCTGCTCCTACGTCCAGGTACGAGAACAGGTCTAAGAAGTCCTGTACCATATCTCTCTGTCAGCACTGATAGCTCCTGTCGTCAATGGATAAGACCCACCCCAAAGGCATTTGCGGCCATAGTTTAGTTCACGCTGATGAGAGTCAACCAGTCAGACTGGTGTTTTACAGCTACTGTTTAATATTGGCCAGCAATTATGGTTGTCCCTATTAACATGACAACATGTCAAACAACCTCTTCCTGTTAAAGTCCTCTTATCTTAATTGGCGGGGTCTCAGAGGAGAGTCAGGCCGCAGAGGCTGGGAGGTAGGGACAGAGGGATGGAAGAAAAGAACAAGGGAGGGAGTGAGGGACCAGGGTGGTGGCCGTCCAATCTGTGTAGTCTGCTTCTCGTCCGACCTCCTCAGCCACACGCGGACGTCATTTCATGTCAGTGTCCCAAATTTCCAACGGGAAGGCATAGTCCATCAGAAACAATGAGGGGGGAATTAGTGCTGAGACACATTTATTTTACCATTACGGGAGGCCTACATCAATCACGCTGGGCACAGAATCCCCCCACCACCACCCGCGCCCACTCGCCCACTGATGTGGTTCCACTGTGAAGGGCTATGGAGATCACAAATGGACCTCCAATATTTATGATTCTGGCGGAAAGGTACTGTTTTTTGAACATGAGGAAACGTGGCATGTCTGGAAAAGAACAATCTTTCCAACACTTCTCTCTGTATTCATGTTGTCCACTCTCTCGGAGTGACACCAGGACATTCGTGTGTCACATCCTCTTTAAAGACAGAGCATAACTCGGAGAAGCCGCACAAACAGTTGCCCTAATGATAGCCCACCAACTGCTAACTCCTCCTTTAACCCAAAGCTCTGCAAGATGCCGTGTTCTAATACGCTACTCATGCTTTTTTTATTATTATCATTTTACTTTTTTTATTAACCTCTCTTTTCCTCTGGCAATTGTTCAAATTACTCCCTCCCTTTTTTGTTTACTGGTTAATATGATTTATTTTGCCTGGTTGTCGTTGAATAGGGTGGGAGGTGGGGATGGTGGTGGTGGCTGGATGCTTGGCCGCTGGCCTCATATCTTGGCCCCTGTACGGTAAAGGGAAGGATGGCACTGCTATACCTCCCTCTTTATCTCTTCCCTGCTCTCATTCCTTGTGTAATTGACTGCAGAAAAGCCTTGTATTTCATCGTAGGATCATTTAACCTTTGAGGTGTTTCACAGACCGCCAAGGTGCCTAAAATAGATCACTTAAGCAGGCTTAGCATAGCAGGCCGGGCCGATATGGGGGCCCCACGCCCAGGGTGACCTAGGCAGCCTAATTGGTAGTTATGGCTCCCAGGCTCAATAGACGAGGAACAAAGTTGGCCACCTATTGTCATATTTAGGACAGTGGCCGCTGCGCTCTCTCAGCCCGCCTTGGCAGCCACCGCCGGCCTGGCGTGGGCTCATTAGCCGGCCCACAACCTAATTGCTGGAAGTGCTTTACCTAAAACTCATGATCCCTTCGCTCTGCAGTCTCCTCTCTATCGCTTCTCTATCGCTCCTCTATATCTATTTATGTTCATGTCCTTGTTCATCTACCTTTCTGTTGAACACCTTTTTGGTGGACATATTGGCTGTGTGCTCCACGTCTCTGCTACACGGGGGGGGGGTTGTAAAAAAACAGTAACCAGCATTAGCCTAATCTGTCACCCATTTACATCTTTTGCTGTTTTTTTTTCTGAACAAGAGAGAGACAGAGAGGGAGTGGAGAGAGACAGAGAGGGAAAGACAGAGGGGAGAGAGAGAAAGGGAGAGAGAGACGGAAAGGGGAGAGAGAGAGAGGGAAAAGGCGTAATGAAAAGGCCTAAATGACAGTGGGTTGACAGTGGGATTGGCTGGTAAATGACTCCGGAGTGTCTCGCCTGCGGAGAGGGGATGGAGGAAGCTCCCAGTAGAGCTGATTAATTCCAGTGGCTGAGGCTGCCAGGGGAGCAGGGGGTTAGCGGAGGCACGGAGCGCGGAGAGGAGCCTATTACCCACACCACCGTTGAAACCCATCTAATCAGCTACAGTACGACCCGGCTCCTAGAGACAAACTTTCCAGGGCTCGCTCCCCATTCGTTCCACACAGGGACTTAAATACGAGGGAGGTGAGGGAGGGCACCGGGTTTGGGGAGGGGTACAAAGGATTTTCTTTTCAAAAGATGGTTAGGAGCTTTGTAAGGAAGAAATCCTCTGCCTGCCTGGCTGGCACTGGGCTCTGTTCTCTTTACCACTCTGTGTCTCTCCTCTCTCTCTCCCTCCCTGCACACTGAGCAGATTCCTGGGGCTTTGATAGTGACAGACCTTTTTGCGTATCACCTGGAAGTGTGACCAGATATGAATATGTCAGAGCATTTAATCCCAGCACGGCTCTCAGCCTCCTGGAAGTATGTCAGTATAAAACACACAGTCACTGTAAAACACTCTGACAGTGTCACTGTAAAATGCAAGCACAGTGCTACTGTAAAACACACACAGTCACTGTAAAACACCTTTACATTGTCACTGTAAAACACAAGTACAATGCTAGTGTAAAACACACACAGTCACTGTAAAACACACGTACAATGTCACTGTAAAATGCCCTTACAGTGCTACTGTAAAACACACATACACACAGTCACTGTAAAACACCCGTACAATATAACTGTAAAACACACACACAGTCAGTGTAAAACACCCATACAATGTTACTGTAAAACACACACACTGTCAGTGTAAAACACATCACGGTAAAACACACAATGTCACTGTAAAACAACTGTGTAATGTTAATGTAAAACACAGACACAGTCAGTGTAAAACACGTCACTGTAAAACACTCAATGTCACTGTAAAAAAACGGCCATTAAATGTTACTGTAAAACACACACAGTAAGTGTAAAACACATCACTGTAAAACACAGTGTCGGTGAAACCTACATATTGATATACATACATACATCTGTTGTGGCACTGGACAACATGCATGAGGAACGTTGAATTGCACAGAGAGGAGTTCCCTTCTCACTGAACCACCCCTTCCACAGACAGGCAGCAGGCTTCCGGTGCGATTTGTAACCATTACAGGCCTATTTGTGTTCTAGGCGTTCCAAAACAGATATAACCCTCCATCAGAGTGTGTCCCCTCCGCAGCCTGAGAGATCTCCTCCCTCCTTCTAGTTCCCTACATGTTCAGAAAGGTCATGAATAATCCATATTAAGTACTGTACTAAAGTCCCTAACTGAACTGTTAAAATATTGATCTTGCCCAATCATAATAAAGTGAAATTACTGAAAGCAATCCATCACTATAAACGTTTAGTGTCTGCTCCTTCCGCGGGCTTAACTTGCTCAATTTCCCCTGGCTGTAGCGCTGCATTATGGCTCAATAATACTAAAGATGCTATCAACGTTTGCAATTGCTGCTGTATTAGCCTGTGAAAGGTGTTCTGTTGTCATGCAAATTAAGTGACAACAAATCCATAACGTTATTAAATATATTTGGATGATTACTCTCCATCCTCGCTCACCTACTGAAAGGAATAAATACGTATTCGCCATCGTTCCGGTGTGCTGCCGTACATGTGCTTACGTACGCGTGCGTGTGCGTAGATCCGTCCATATGCACTTGTCTTAGCAATTTAGGAGAGTGTGTGCGTGTGTACTGCTTGAGGAAAGCTGCTGTCGTCTGAAACTCACACTACCATAACATGCGGTCATTAGAGCCCCTAAAGGTGAATGTGCATCAACACATACTTAACCAAGCGACATATTCCCACATTTTAATGAGTTTTTAAATACTAAACATGGACGCACATCGTCCTCACTATTGTTGAGCTCTTAATTTACCGAGCAATTAAGCCAAAGCCCTCATTTATCAGTGTGTGTTCATTTGCTGGAAACCTAGTCACTTTTTATTAATTGATGCCATGGAAATCCTGAGGTAAAATTAATGTGCATACACTAGAGGTCATGCTGGCAGTAGGTGCTAGCTAGCATAGCGCTGGAGGAGCTCAGAGACGAATAGGAAGCAGGCACTAGGCAGATTCCACCTGAGACATCTTTCAACATTAACCATTACACTAGGGATTCCGACTGAAGCTGGGGAAGAAGAGAATATTGTGCAAAGTGCTTGTTTTTCTATGGCCATCTGCTTTTTGTACGGGAATAGGAAATGATTGTTATGTCTTTAAGAGGGAAAACAATTATAGTCTTAACCTCTTTAGTTGCTCGTCCTGCATTTACTTCACTCTTTTGTCAGGCTTTAAAACTTCCTAGAATGAAATAACCATTCAGATAACTTTTTTGTCTTTCTGCAGACTTTTTGTTCAATTTTTCTTAAATTCTGTGACTGAACAATAATTTAACAAATAAATTTTAATGTTAGGAAGTCCAGATGCTGATTTTACAGAATTATAGTTAGTAGCTAGCTAATGACTTAGGTTTGTTGGCAAGTTTGGACATACACAAGTGGAAAGGAAAAAGAGAGACATTTTGCCAAAATATAAAATTCAAATTCATTTAATAAAGACCTTCTTACATGAGCAGTTGTCACAAAGTGCTTTTGCAAATACCTAGCCTGAAACCCAAAAGAGCAAGCAACAGCAAGAATTGATTCACAGTGGCTAGGAAAAACTATCTAGTAAGGTCGTAAATTTGGAAGAAACCTAAAGAGGAGCTAGACACTGAGGTGTGGCCAGTCCTCTTTTGACGGTGCCGGGAGAAGATTATTAGAGCATGTGAACTTTTTGGGTCACGTCAATGTTTTTGCATATTCAGCTGACCAGCAGGTCAATAAATTCAGGTGGGCTGTGTACAGAGCCTTTATGCAGAAGTTAATCCCGGATATGGAAATAATTCCACACACTTTTTCAAACACCAGACTAAAGGGACACCAACCAACCGCCTAACATGAGTAGAAGAAAGCGTAGTCTATCCTACTGTAGCTGTGTGTGTGTGTGTGTGTGTGTGTGTGTGTGCACAGGCATAAGTGAGCTAATGTGAGCTGTAGGGAGAATCACAGACCGAGGATAGGAACAGTAGACACATGCTACACGGAGAACATTATCAAAGCTCTTTTTTCACTTCTCAAACACCAAGTTAAAAACACGATGCCCCGTCTCTGTACTTATTCAGCCATTTATTTGGCTAACTAGCAGTTTCAACCAAATCACTCAACATATACTTCTGTCAAGCGTTGTGGGGGGCTACTGAGGGTAACTTTATTGCTTAAGGACAGAACATCACATTTTTCAACTTCTGGTGCGCATAATTGTTCTTGGAACCTTTCCGCTACTGTGCACATGCTCTAACCATCAGGCTTACACTGCATTTCTGCAGCTATGAACTGTCTGTTGTTGTTTCTTGTGGCCGTCTGTTTGTTGCTTCAGTGTAGCTGTAGTTGGAAGCAGACACACAAGTGATGATTCGCGCTGTACATTTTCTAACAATGAAACCACGTGCGCTGTGGTCAGTATTAATGGACGGTTCCAACAGCAGAGACGCCTGCCAGGAGCATGTTTACGACAACAGCATGCTAATGTTACAGTCACCAGGAGGGGACCACCTCTGTGGTGTCTGGTGCTCTTCTGTCTGCCAGACATGTTTCTGCTAACGCTAGGCCAACGCTGGTGTGCTGTTTGTATTTAGTATAGTATTTTATCAGGATCCCCATTAGCCCTGCCTACGCACAATACATGTATATGTACAGTGTATATATAGCATTTATAGCGCAATAATACCACAAATACAACAATACACAGTCCACAATAATAAAGCACACGATGCATAACAATGTCTTTTCACAGTGCAGCCAGGTGTTCTTTATCTGCACTTATTATGTTGCCCAGGGTGACAGGAAGTTCCACGCTGTCATGGCTGTACTGTGTTTTACGGCTGTGAAGTAGCATGGTAACAGCTTGGCTGTGTACTAATATGAACCCGTGACACTATGACCACGGCCTGTTGCTGGTGCTCAAGCTGGTCCTAAAATATTTATGCTAAGAACATTTTATATACATAAAAAAGATAAATCCTCAACAATTTCTACCACTCGTCAAGCTATAAATGTGTGGGCTTTTAGTTTTTTTAAGTTAATGTGTTTTTATACACTTAGTTACGCCACCGAGAATATCGTAGAGAAAACAAGATCAACAAACATCACATTTTGAAAAACACATGCTACACGACGCAAAATAAAGACACAGCCACGAGAGCCACCTAGGGCCCCAGGGGACAAGGTGTTGCCCAGAGAGAGTGAGAGGTGTCTGGGAGAGCTGAGCTGATCTTGACCCCCTCCAGCCCTGGGGGGTGTTATTGCTGGGTCCTGGCTGTGGTGATGCTATGCCTGGCAGGTTGCTGCTGCTCTGCCCTGTGAGTGGGCTAATATGCTTCCATTTCTCATCCCGACAGTCAGTAAAGCACTGGGGCAAAATATTCTGTCTCCCTGAGCAGCCTGTAATAAATTGTCCTTTCATCTACGCACGAGACACATTTTTCTTTTCCTCAGTCTACCTTCCCTCTCACTCGCTCCTTTTTTCACCTCCATCCCACCACTCTCTCTCCAACCCTCTTTCTCCCTCCCTCTATCATCTCTCTATCCCTCCCATCACTCCCTCTATCTCTCTCTTTATCCCACTTTCCATCTCTCTCAATCTCCCTCCTATCGCCTCTCTCTAGTTCTTCATTCCTTTCTCTCACTCCCTCCATCCCTCTCTCCCTCTCTTTCTACTGTCCCTCTCTCTCTCCCTCCATCCCTCTCTATTTCTCATATTCTTTCTCTCTGTGTCTCTCAAACTCCACCCTTTCATCTCTCTCTATAAACTAACCTGGCCCCTGTGGTTTCTAGAGCTGGCACAGTTGCCCCGGCACTCTATTAACCATAAACAGGGTGGCACAGGCCAATCCTGCTGCCAGCCACACTGCACTCTGGGTAATTAAGAGGAGAGGAGGAGAAAACAACAGGGAGGTGAAGAATGAGGGGGGAGGAGACCGGGAGTTGGGAGGTGGGATAGAGCCAGGAGTTGTACAGGAGTAATGCAACTCTATGCTGACAGGAAGGCTAACTCTAGAGGTTCCTGTGATGAAACCTACCTCTCCTTCACAGCCTATAGCAAGAGGTTTAATGACAGAGGCCAGCAGGGACACCTCTCCTTTTTTACTTCTCTTTCTTTTCTGCTCTCTGTCTTTCCGCTTTCTTTTCTGATCCCCTCCTTTTCTCCTCTTCTCCCTCTCTTTTCGTCTCCCCTCCTGACTCATCTCTTGTTCTCCTCCCTCTCTCTTTGTTTTCTTCTCTCCTTCTCACCGCTTCCTTTACTTGTCTCCTCCCTCCCTCTCTTCTCTTCCTTTTCTCCTCTCCTCTCATCCGCTCCACACATCGCCACACAACCACAGTGCGGCTTCCACTTTGTAATTGTGCAATTAGTGCCACAGCCTGGTTTTCATATATCACAAATGGCTGGCTCGTGGTATTAAAGAACCTAAAGTTCCAGCCTAGCAGGCTTGGCTGTGAGAGGTGCATTAAGGGCAGCGTTTTGTAAAATGTGAGCCAATTTATCATGATCTGTTTTTCGTTCCCACCCACCACTCTCCAGCCCTCTCCCTTGTCTTTCAGTCTGACCTTGTGCCGGATTTTGTGGAGGTTCAATTTGCTCATTGTTACTTGCTTGCATAATTTCAACGGCTACACACAGATGGAAAGAGAGACGCTCACCCACCAGTGTCACGGCCACATAAACACACACGCACCAAAATATCACATACTGTACACCCACAAAACACACACATCTAAACACACACACACCCATAGCACGCGCCTGCTACTGATTGCTACCACTGCCACTTCGCTTCCTGTGTCGCTCTCTACCTCTCTCCCGTTCTCTCTCTTTCCCTCTCCAAGCAAAATCCACTCATTTATATGCTAGGGCTAAACGGTATTCATTTGTAAGATGGCAAGCTGTATAACACTGGTAATTCCTCCTAACCAATTTCCTGCGCTCTCCCCTTTAGCTGTCATAAGCAGTACATTAAGCAAGTGAGGCAAATCCTCTCCCATTTGGCCCCATGGCTTTCCCCCTTCTCTCTCCCTCTGT
>JACXGI010000305.1:15187-27187 GCA_016801175.1 Esox masquinongy
CCCTCCCCACCCACCCATTGCCCCCTCCCCTCCTCATCCCCCTCTCCCTGCCCTCACTGCTCCGCCCGGCTTCCCCTCTTCCATTGTGAGGAGCTGTAGCAGGCTTTGAGGCTGACGCCCTGGCTTGTCAGGCCCCCACTGGCTTATCACCCCAGGCAAGAACTGCCAGCGCTCACCACAGCAAACACCTGCCCCCTCCAGCTGAGGAGGAGCGCTAGAGGAGCTGGAGGAGAGGAGAGGCAGGCAGGGCCCTGAGCTTAGTACTCTTATCATACTGCCACATTGAATCCTACACTCCCTCCAATAGGATCAGCCTCTCTCTACTGGTCCTTATCTCATATCTTAAAGCCCGCTTAAAAAGCCCTCGCTCTGATCGTTTTTTTTTTTTTTATTCTTTTTTTTTCTCCCTTCATCTCATTTTTTTCTCGATGAGCATTTCTTTCTTTCTTTACCTTGTTCTTTCTTTTTTTGCTTGTTCTTTCATTCACCCCCGCTCACTGCCATTTATTTTCTTTCTTTCTAAGAATTTCTTTTTTTTGCTCGTTGCCCTACTCCGGGGGTGACAGGCGAGGGTAATGCCGTACCCCCTGGCATATCCCACCATCCTCTCTGCTCCGCCTCTGATCCAGCCATATTAGCTGATTGTAGTCAGTGGCGGGGCAATGGACAAACACACATGCTGCCACTGCTATCCCTACTTCCCTCTCTCCCTCGCTTTTTCCCTCCCTTTCTCCGTCCCTCTCCCCCTCCTTCCCTCTCTCCCTACTTCCCTCTCACCCTCCCTCCCTCTCTCTCACCCTCCCTCCCTCTCTCCTGACTAATAAACAAATAAATGTTTTGTTTACCCCTTTTTGACAGCCACTCCATCAAATATGATCATTTGAATTCAGTAAGCAGACACAGGTTCACTTCTTTACCAGCAGAACAAAAAAAGACCTAGAATAACAATCAGTGGAATGACAATAATGGCACTTATTAGCCTGAGCAATTGTGTAACATGACCATCTTGACAGACTTTTTCAGTGACATCTTCACAATAAATACCAAAAAATGCGATAGATACTGCCTGAAAAGCTGTCAGGGTAAATTTGGTTGGGAGTAGATGGCTATTGTTAATGTCCTTTATGTACACACAACCACACAGACACACACATACTATCACACGGACACATGCACATACACTTGATAGTATGCTTTACTATCAAGATGAGGACTGGCAATTTAATAACATGAAAAGTAACTCTTTTGCCTGAATAACTTAACCTTTAGGCCTAACCTTAACTAAAGCCAAACTCCTAAACCTAACTGTTAACGCCTTAACTTAACCCTAATGCTAACCCTATCCTTAACCCCAAGTCAGATACAGTTTCTCATTAAAGTGATGACTGGCCAAATGCCCATACTTTGCATGAATTTCACTAATTGTAGTACACATATAGTGAAACTGGAACACAACCCATCAATAAAATGTATTCTGCCTGTGCTGTCTAATATGTTCTGTAAATTAACAACACCTAGAGTTGGGTTATTAATTTCAGTTTGCATTTTGAGATTTTTGCATTTTGAGATTTTCTTGCCATAGGCAAAGTTGTCTAAGTTTCCTCATGGCAGATGGTGCAAGCTCTTCAAACTTTCTTTCAGAGATGGTCAAATATATGACTGTTAATAAAAACTCATTTCCAATGTTTAGTAAGTAAAGAACATAAATTGTTTTCCTGTTTGTGATAGTTTTATGTTAAAATAGATGGTTACATGCTAATTCCAGTCAGCAGATAATTGGATTTGTATTGTACTAAGCTAATCACTATTCGGTAACTCAAAATTAAAGGGCTAGTAAACTTTCAGCCCTCACCAACGCAGGGAATCCATTTCTGTGATTTTTCTACGCAGAACTGAATCATGCACCTGTATATATACAATAGTGTTGTTCTTCAATGAAAACATTTTACTCATTGAATTCCCCTCCCAGTGCAAAATATATTGTACATTATGGGGCAAATTTAGTTGACATCTATTTTACAGACACCAGCATTGTCATGTCTGGCAGAAAATGTGTCTTTATTCCGTTTTCCCCCAAAAAGAGTTAGGCAGAATTGGATTTTATTTGTAGAGAGCCATGGCAAGCATGTAAAAAACATGTTACAGCAACAAGTCCGGTGTGCAGCGACTATTTATTTCCCGACAGTTTAACAACTTTCCATAAGATCTGGCCATTATTAGCTTAATTGACCCAAGTTGTTAGAGCTGTAGCTCTCGGCATCTAACCACCTCCGCACCCGGATCTGCCTGTCTGCAGAGCCTGACAGTACAAGTATTTTGTGCTAATCTAAAAAAGTTAGTTCAGAATCTTTGTCTTTTTATATAGCATACAAACTGGTGAATAGTAACCTTTATTATTCAAATAGTATTTGGTTATTTGAAACGTTTTTAACCTGAGCACTAGAGTACTTCATAACGCGTGGGTGTGGGTGTCGTTCTCATACAAAGTCAGCTCAATGGCGTTTGTGTGATAAAAGTGCGATCGCACAGATGGAGGAGAGAAAAAGAGGGAAGCAGTGATAGCCACACAAACACGGCTATAGAGCTAGAAGCCATTATTATTCATTTTCGATGGAGGAGTCTAGAGAAGCTAGTTAGCTAAGCTAGCCAGTGTTATGCTATTTACTTAACTTACTGCTTTCTGTGGTTCTCAAAACCGCCTACAGATTCAACACCCTAGCTTTATGTAGTATATTGTAGCCATATTTACGTCTTTACTGTCATCCACTTGTTAAAAATACATATACCTTTCTGACTGGGCCACCACATCAAATAGTGTCACTTCGATTGAGCAACGTAAACAAAGAACATGCGTAAAGGAATGCATGTCAGAAACGTGAAAAAATATGAAAATTATGTTATATCATCATGTGTTATTTCTTTGAAAAATGAAGACTCAGACAAGTATTCAAATATTAAAATAATTTAAAAGTAATGTTGCCCATCCTTACTTAGAGGTGGATTTTTAGCCATTTGCTAAGATTGTCATCTTCTATCGTTCAGTGAGGGCAGAATACTGCCTACAACTTGAAAATGCTCTAATTTTTTAAGGTTTGTTCTTATTGACCCTATAGTCACCTGACCCTCTTTGTGTATACTTACATTCAGAAAAAAAGTAGCGCTGCTCAAAACAACACTATTTGAGATCCATCTGCATGTGACAAATTCACAACAAACGCTGTTGACAAATCGGTGCGGACCAACACGGGCTCTCTGCGGGGTAGCTTCTCTCCCACCTTGGCGTTAATGCTTCCATATCTACTTGTCAAACACCCACTTGTTTTGAAACGTCCACAAGACTCTTAGTGCCGAGCGACTGGCCGCGGCATTAACACAGACATGAGTAGCAATCACTGTTGTGCTGTTTAGAGTGCATGACATGTTACTAACTTTTTGAGGACTTCCAAGGGTTCCTGACTATCATTGTTTTTTGTTTCACCCCCATTTGGACGATAAGTGGCCAACTACCTGCTCAACAGGAGGTCACAGGGCAAATGGACTCATCCATTTCCATCTCACATGGGGGTGCTAAAAATGACAGAGGATTATGCGCACATTTACACCATTATTGCATATTCACATTAATAGGCAGATTTGTATATGGACATAAATAACACTTACAAAATCCCATTTCCAACATAATAGCCATAGCGTCTTTCAACTGATGTACATCACACAGCCCCTGAGGTTCACTATGTTTCACACAGGGGCATACTGGGACCAGAAATGATCTGTTCATTTTCATGGCCCGGTGGAGAAATAATTGACCAGTCCCGAAATGCCATATGGCCAGTCCACTCCTGGCTTTACAACATCCTGTTGTTGTTATGGTGTAGTGTGTGAATTGTGTACAGGTGTGAAGAGCTGTGACTGGGTGTGGGGAGGTGTGAGTTGGTTCTCCCTCCAGGAGGTCAAGTGTGTGTTCCGTCTGGTGTTTCTGGGTGACCTGGCAGATGATACTCCTTAAATATTCCCCTTCTTCCCTCCCTCCAGCTGGAGGCAAGAGCAGGGTGAGAGAGAGGCTCCCCCCACTTGATGATGCAATTGGCATTCTAAACATTCTCCCTGCTGTTGATCTCTCTCTCTCTTTCTCTATCTTTCTCTCTCTCTCTATCTCTCCCTAACTCTCTCTATTCTTGGACTAAGCATTTGAGTTATAGTACATACACATTATAATACTACAATACAGTCTTAATCACTTACATTTACACACAGACACACATTCACATACACGCGCACACACACACACACACACACACACACACTGAGAGAAACTCATTCTTAAAGAAGTGACACAGCAGATAATTGAAATGTATTTGCAATTATGGAAGTACAATAAACACCATGTCCCCTTTTCCTTCCATTAATATCTCTATGGCCCATGAGGAACAATCCCAGAGCTGCGTTTACAAGCCAACGTGGAAGCGTTGCACGCTGTAATAGCCGGGGGAAGTTAATGTAGCTTGAACAGGCCTAATTGTCCCTGTCTCTGTCATATTTGTCTACTTGAATGCTCCTAAATACCACACACATTAATTACCTCTGAGCAGGTACGAAAGGGAAGGCACTATCTGTGTGTGTGTGTGTGTGTGTGTGTGTGTGTGTGTGCGTTCGTGCGTATGTCCGTGCTTATGGGATGAAGTGGACAGCAGAGGAGAGAGACAGTGAACTGTTATTCTTTCCTCTTTGTATTCATTAATGTGATAACTTGTTTTATTGCAGCTGTACACCTAAGAAGAGATGCTCTGCCATTTGTCATGTGGGTTCTTTAAATAGGTAGCCCTGAGGGGAACTCCGGGAAATCTAACTGACAGTCTTCAATAACGAGATTCAGACTCTGATGTAACTAAACTGTGCATTCAGAGGTCACGGCTAACCTTGACATTCTTTTGGTTATTCAGATGTTGGTATTTTTTCAAACATCACAGTACTATACAAGGGTACGTTACACAATATACAGTTATTGAATTCAAATAATTTATGACGGTCTTACCAAAGTGTAGTTAGGTCAAATCCAATAGCTTCTACCCAGGACTGTGACTGTGCAGAGAAATTACCCCACATCAATGTATTTTATTTTTTATTCATACACAGAAATCAACTGAGACCAAGGTCTCTTTTACAGCTGAGCCCTGCATTACAAAAATGAAAGCACATACAAAATGGAAATCAAACATTCATGTGAATATTGTGTATATTAGACGTGTGTAATGTATATATGTACTGTATATATTAGACATCTGTCCAGGTGGGGGAAATGTTATATATGACTTAGAAACTGGCTACTAGGGACCATGGAGAAAACTATTACATTTAAACAGAGGTGTGACACGTAGAGATGGTAGATTTGTGGGTAAGCCACAGAATTTGACCCCAAAGGTTGAGGGCTCTAATTCATGAGGAGACAAACAGTATTGTATATAGTAAAGGTCTAAGCAAACGGATTTGTTTCTGTCACATATAAAACAATGTATCTGAGTTATATTAGCCTACATTTGATAAATTAATATTTTCCAGGCCTTAATAATTCAGCTTGATCATCTGGGAAAAAAAGAATGTTTGGCGGCTTTTTATCAGTTTCGTATTTAGGGCGAGACCAAACTGGCATGTTGATTGTATCTAGATCCAAGATTTTCAATGCTCTCACAATGGTAGTCATAATTCAGTGGTCAATGAAATGACATGCCCAAATCTAGATACGGATACAATCAATGTCCCTGTTGAGCTGTGTACTAAATCATAGAAATCAATGGCTGACTTGTTAGGAAGGAGAAGCCGGTCTTTGCAGCTGTTTCCATTGGATCATTTACCTTTATGTCCATTCATTATTTTGCCTAAGCCAATGTTTACATACACTTTCCTGTATACGTCTGTTAAGATATTGCTTACTTACATGTCTTTGAAATGGCAATTTCACTCACTATATTCAAATACATACATGTCTGCCTCTCACCGGCAGTAATGGCTTATCTGCATTTCCTAGCAAACCCCAATATCCAGAGTTCATAATCAAAGATAAAAAATTGTTAGGTATGTAAATTTAAACATACCCTCAGAGTTTTACACCGCGTTATTGTTCGGCTAATATTGGACATTCATGTGGTATAGAGAACACATAAAAAAAGACGGACAATTGACAAGCTATTAAATAAAGTGGGAGGTGAGCATATGCAGTGATATGAGCAGTTACTTTATAATCTACATTTACCATTGACGAACCTATTCACAGATTTACATTTCCAGTATATCTGGATGTGGTGAGATGAGCACTTTTGAGTGCAGCACAGTGCAGCTATTTAGTTAAGACTTTGGAGGCGTCCAGACGGACCAAATATGGTCTCTGCTGGAACAGATGGTCAGTCGCTGAGGGCAACGAATGGAGGGGGGATGGACAGTTACGGTGGTGGGAGTTTTGCTTAATGGTTCACCTGGACTGGATCCGTACCTGAAGTCAATGTTGGACCTCAGTGGAGGGCAAGTGGCAGCTTATGACCCTTTCTGAGGTGTGTACAATGTGTTGCCGTTTACTGGACCCCTGTAGCAGACAAGATGCTGGCCCAAACCAGAGGGAGGAGGTCGGGCTTGTGACAGATTGTGGCCAACGACGGGCCGTAGGAAGGTGAATCATTCAGACGAATTGACGGCTGAGCCCTGACTCTCGAAAGGTGGCATTTCTCGAAGTCAACCGCAACCTTTTACTTTACGTTGGCTACTGCTAGCTAACTATCCCAGAGACTGTAACAAGTCACCCAGATTTGCAAAAATCACCTCGTGATGAGCAAATATTTTAGAAACATGGACTGTGTGTTATAGTCATAGAATTATGTGAATTTTGGGCCGTAGTTCGGTTTAGCAAGGCCCGTGTAGGGCAGTGTTTCTAAACCCTGCTCCTGGGCGCCCCCCTGCCCTGCATGTTTTGGATCTCTCCCTGCTCTGTCACACCTGATTCAAATGATCAGCTCATTATCAAGTCCTTCATGAGCTACATCAGGTGTGTTAGGGCAGGGAGAGATCTAAAACATGCAGGGCAGGGGGGCGTCCAGGAGCAGGGTTTAGAAACACTTAAGTAGGGTAACGAAATCTTCACAAAATCAAAATGCTACATATTTGTATGGTTAAATTGTATCCATGCCATCAAACTACATCACAATAATATCCAACTTCACTTGACATTGACTTCTGCTCAATAAATATGTAGCTAACTTACTTGCTACAGTAAGTGCCCCTATGCTAGCTGCCGCTGAGGTGGGCAGCTATTAGATTGGAACTGCATAGCTGGCTAGCATTACATATTGATAAACAGGGCGAGAAAATGTAATTCAGGTTATATACATCTAGGTCTTTACCTGAATTAACAAGATGGATCATGAATGAATAACATAGTTGGAAAAATAGTCAACAACAATTCTGTTATAGTGTAGACAATGTGACAGCACCATGATCACTCATTTTTGGCCGTGCAGTTTGTCCTGACTGTAAAACATATAATCAGTATATACCAAACCTGACTTATCACTGAAGAAAAGTAGCAGGATTCTAAAAGGCTTTGAGTTACAAATTGAAGGATTTTACTGTATGCTGGTGTAGACTGTATGCTGGTGTAGACTGTATGCTGGTGTAGACTGACACTTCTTGACGCCTGCCTCAACCGATCTGACAAAAATAATTACTTTTTACCCATAAACTTGCCGCAAATTGGCATTATTATACAGTAGACCTTCTAGCAAAAGTAGTTAACATAACCTAAGAAAAATACAGGATAAAATATATTAACAAATACATTTTTGTTCCAATTAAATGTTCTTCCTTTATGGACAACAGGGTCTGCACAAATGACCTCACTTGTAGTTGGGCCCCAACTTTGAATACCTCTAACCCGGGACAACGTACAATGGAGGACCCACAGAGGCAAAGCAAGGATCCATGACCACCTGACTTTACAGAGGAGACAGAGGAAAACAACGGTAGACCCTATGTGACATTTGACACGGTAGACTTGGGTGCTCTTCCCTCTTTCTAAAACGTAATTGTTCCCATTCATATGTTAATAATCTGATTACTGTTCGTAGTCAGGACTGGGGATTGGGATCTGCTTTGGCCTGTAACCTCCTGCTTCTGTGTGTGTTTCTGCGAAAAGAGACAAATGCCCAGCGAGGGCGAAGTGCTACTCTGCCTTTTCCCATCATGCACGTCTCTCTTCCCGGGTAGCCCAACCCTACTCAACAGCCTCACATTGATGCTCATCGGGACTGTGAGGACGAATGATCAGTCTCTTTCTCTCTCTTTCATTTACTCTCTCTCTCTCTCCCTCTCTTTATGCCTGTCTCTGTGGAAACTTGACCTTTTCGCCAGGCGATCGTTGCTGAGGCTAATGACGGTGCCATGATAGCAGGTGTGCTGCATTAGCCAGCTTCTGCAGCAGGCAAAACAATTTAAAACAACCCGCTGCCTTCGTGGTGGTCGCCCTATCACACCACGGATGCTGCTGTTAGTCCGCTGTAGAAACCACAACACACAAACACACGCACACACACACACACACACACGTTCACACAACATCTCTGATTGCACTCCGGGGAGTTTCTGTCAGGTGTGCGCAATTTGAGCAAATGTGGAGGAAAAAAAACAAAAAAACGAAACATTGTCACATTATCTTCACCTGCACAAAATATTTAATGTGTTTGGAAGCAAAATAAGGGACAACGTGAGCCATACTTTTTCCAGGATCATTAAATATTGCTTATTACCAAGAAATAACATCTACTTCTGAGTTTGCGGACAGAGATGTGCCCCAGACCTGTGTGAACTAGGAAACAGTAGTGGTGTATATTCTGTGCATGTGTTGTGTGTGTGTGTGTGTGTGCGCATGGGTGTGTGTGTGTGTATGTATGTGTGTGTGTGCGTGTGTGTGTGCGCATGGGTGTGTGTGTGTGTGCATGTATGTGTGTGTGTGCGTGTGAGGGGGAGATTACTTTCAGTCCCCTGCTTTCTCTTTTCAACATTATAATATGCAAAACATCCCCTCGTCTCCCATCGCCTCCCACTGGCCGCTCCTCTCTGACTTTGTGAAATCCAATCTGAGCAGCTCTCTCCCTTGAAATCAAAGAGGAAAATCAGCTTGATTTGGACTCCTGCTGATCGAGAGAGGACGTGTGCGTGTGTGTGTGTCTGCGTGAGTGTGTATGCTTGTGTGTTTATACGTGCGTTTGTGTGAAGTGAGCTAGAGAGACAGACAGACGACAAAAAAAAGAAAAGAAAAAAGAAAAAATCAAGAGAAAGGGAAAAAATGTAAAGAAAGAGAAAGAGGAAAACGGGTGAGACAGAAAGGGTGGTGGTGGGACAACAGCGAGAGGAGAGGTGGGGCATTAGTATTCAGGATTTATATGGTGGGGAACGTGGGCATGTGTGTCTGTCCCGATTACAGTGTCTGCTTCTACAACACAATCATTGCCTTCGGGATTGCAGCAGTCCTTTCTGATCCACACCTCTTTTGCATTAGCATATCTACAGTGGATATTCTATCGCCATTTGATTCCTGAGGAAAACATCGGCAAAGAGAACCAAGGCCTGGTGCCTTGTACCTCGCCTTAACCGGGTAACAGCCTGGGCAGTTGAGAATAGCATCTGTTTGTTTGTTTCCCAACGTGTAAATGAGGGAAAGGAATGTACTGTGTGTTTAAGTGAGATGTGGGGGGAATCCACATATACCTGGCTTGCTGTGTTGTTGCCGTTGTCCTCTTGTGTTTCTAAAAATTGTGGATGAACTTATGGTGGGACTCCTGGGGGCGGTTTTTTTGCTAGGATAAAAAATGTAAATAAAAACGTAGTGGTAAATTTTAGTCATGCCCCTCCATTCAAATGACAACAGCCCATTCCCAACAGTTAGTGCACACTTCTTAGGATAGCTAGATGTGACAACCTCAAGAAGTTGGGATTAGGAAGTAAGAATTAGAACTTCTTCAGTAATTTAATAGGATCTTCAAGGACGATGCTCCATTGCTTGACGGTTTGAAGTAAACTCTTACTTCCAACTTCTCTTAAGGAATGAGAACTGGGACAGCAACATTTCTGTAGTCAATACCTAACTACCCAGACATGTATCACCTGCACGCTGCACACATAGTAATGTAGATGTTTACGTGAAACGACTGTGAAGAACCTGAGACCTGAAGACTTGCTATAACTCCCTGAGCTAATGATAGGAATTAGCTCATTGTTTTTACAGACCTGGCTCATCACGATTCCCAATGGGTTCGGGAGAGTTGAAGATCAGGGCAAGCTTTCCATGTAGACCTCCCCACCAAACAATTGCGCGTTAACCATATCATGTGGGTGCACGCGCATGAGGACACGCTCACTCACCTGATGACCTCAGTTAGTGTTCAGGTGCCCCGCCCACCAGACAGGGAGCACTGCAGTACAATGCGACTGGCCAATTGGCATCGCCTACTGGGCTGGATGCAAATTGAACCTAGACTGTGGTGGTCAGATTGGCACTACAAAAGGGTGCATTTGACTGCTGCACCCCATTGGGAGCCCCTGTGTTGTTCTGTTTTCCACAAACGTAAACCAGGAAATGGGATTCTGAAATGGAGGAAGACACGAGGACATGCTCCTGCCAAGGCTTGTAGTGACGTCCGTGCAGCTGTCACACGTGGAGACTAGGAAATGAAATGAATGCTTGGGGCATCCGTAATGGGTGGAGGTGCCTTCACCCGATGGACGTTCTATAATCAGCCAAGATGTTAACCTCAATTACAGCCTTCAGACACTCAGACATACAGCCCAAAAAAACAGACTGATGCCCTGTCCCTCAGCGGGAGAGAAAGTGAAAAGAGAAAATTAAAAAGAGACTTGATGGTGGGAAATTATCCCCCACTCTCCTGTGCAATAACCGTTTCACCTCTGCGAAAGAGTGCCTTAGTGAATCTGAAAACCTGAATCTCGTTGCTTGTTTTCTGGACTGTCAACCTTGGGCCCAAAGTGATAGATCCACCGCCGGTCATTGGAGTTCTGTATTACTGTAATTACTGCAATGGGACCTGCTTGTTATCCTGTTTGTCTCTGTACACAATTCCTTCCTTGCGTTGCTGCCTTTCCATATTTGACAGACAGCCAATCTGCTCTGGGATTGGGTCTTGCTCTAGATGTGTGGTTCCGGAGGAAAGAGAAAACGTACAAACGGAAATGTATCCTCTGTCCAGTTCATCAGACACATCCTGATGGAGATGCCTTTCCTTTCTCTCTCTCTCTCTCTCCCTCTCTCTCTCACTCTCTCTCTGTCTCTCTTTCTGCCTTTCTTCTTTCCTTGTCTGGCCTATGACTGACATCTGGCCGCCACTGCTTCCACCACCTCCATGATAACTGCACAGTATGAGTGTAACAGCTGACACCCGTGGCCCCAGGGCAATTGGAGGGAGTTTGACAGCTAGCTAGCCCCACATCAGGACTCTGGCGGGCGGAATCATGTCGCACATCTGAATGTCAAATATTCAACGCTGTTATCGACTGCATTGACAGTGAGACTGGTTACCGTGGCTGCAGGTTAACCTCTGTGTAGGATACAGAAAAGACAGTTGCATATGAGTGAGTTTCCATATTGTTGTTGTTCAAAGTTCAGGATTTCAGGTCCAAGACACTGGGCTCTATTTACAGCTCCAACCTCAGGAGTGTTTACACCGCCCAGGGCAGAGCGGAGCCAGGCTGACTTTTCCCGCCAACGTCCGAACCCTGGGCACCCAGCCTTCGTCCTCTGTCCTCCATCCACCTCCTCATCTTTACGTCTTGTGTGTGAGAAACAACACACGCACACACACACACACACACACACACACACACACACACACACACACACACACACTGCCCACACTATGAGAGAGAACCACAGTGTGTTCTGTTAGAGGCAGTGGAGTGGGTCCTCCAGACAGCTGGCTAGTAGGCTGGGTTGGTTTCCAGGTAGGC
>JACXGI010000305.1:27287-50375 GCA_016801175.1 Esox masquinongy
ACCATTACCATCACCACCACCACAACTACCACCACTACTACCATCACCACCCATACCACTACCCCCACCATTATTATCAACACCACCACCACACTTTCCACTATCACCACCACTACTATCCCCACCAGTATTACTGTCACTACCTCCACTACTTTCACCACCACTACTACCAACACCACCCCTACCACTACTAATACTGCCACCAGCACTACTATCAGCATTACTATTACCACTAATGACACTACCACTGAGTTCTTTTTCCTGTTTCCCAAGATGCATCTGTCTGTTAATTTATTTTCACAGAAAAACAAGGAGTTTTTTTAGTCCTAATCCTGCTCCAGGCTAGGACTTCCATACAGCCGTTGAAGTTGGGGAATATTAAAACATTCGGCTAGCTGCAACAGCACCGTCAGAACTTTGAATTAATTTCATACAGAATGTGTCCATTAAGGAGCACTCCAGATGAAATCAACCAAATCAGCGATCGCTTTGAAGTTAAAACAATATGATTTGTTTGTGTTGGCATCCATTAGGTGCGATTGTGTTTGTTCACCCGTGCATCTATAAGACGTATCTAATGAGCCATTACCGAACAGCAACCCAATCGATACCCCGCTGTCGTCGGACAATGGTGATCAATTGTACTGTATCGACGATGTTTCCCGCTCATTAACTCTCGCGGCGTGCGCGCGTGTGTGCGTGTTTGTGCTGCTTTGTGTGTTCAAGTGTGTGCGAACGTCCATTTGTTTGTGTGTCGATCCAGGTTGTTGTGGGGTAAACAGAGCGCGGGGGGCTGGGGGGCTGGTACCTGGTATGGGGGCCCTGATTACTCTTATTAGCGTGGAGGGGATGGGATGGGCTGTGGTCCAAATCGAGCGCCGCTCGCTCACTGCCTGTCGACACCCAGCCGTTCCACAACAGACACACAACGCAACGCTCAGCGCTGCACGGAGCCGGGGCCTGTCTCACCGGGGCCGAGCCAAGAACCAGCGGAGCCTGCTTCTCGCCGTGTTGTCATGGCCTCAGGGGCAGAGTGCTGTAGCAGCTTCACCCTCTGTCTTCTCATCCCTCGTGCCTGCAGTGTTCAGTGACAGGCGCTTAACGCCTGTCGGTCAGGCAGGTAAATATTATCATGGCATCCCACCCTCATCACGTCCACTCTCACGTTCGCCTTTTCTTCAGAATTTCCCGATTATTTCCGAATGTAAAATATTTTGTTGGCCTTAAATTCATCAAGATCTGTCTTTCAAATAATATGTTCCCTTTTCCCCAGAATTCCTCTTCTCCTGTGTTTGTTAAGAACTGGTCTGTGCAGTAATTGCATCATAAAGACTAGCTCTGCTTCTTCACTGTAAGAAGATTGGCTTCCAGAGAAGTTATTAAATGTAATTGCAAACTAATTAGTACAATGATGGCTTGGCACCTCAGTCTTGTGTGAGACACTCAATGTGGGTTTACAACATGCATTTAAATGTTACACTAATTAGTAATACATGATTAATGTTTGATTAGGGTGTCCTTTATAATACTTATCAATATAGCCTGTATAGATTAGATTAGTAATTAATTTCCTAATAAAAACCATTACATTATATGCTTGGTAAATCCGTGCTTGCAACATGACCTGTATGTTAATATGTTGGTCTATGGTAATGTTTCCACAAAGCTCTTCGATGTGTACTTACAATATCCCAGTGATTCAATATGGTAACAACCTACTCCAAACCAGTTGATTCTCTTAGATGATTAGGAACAAATGACTCCACAGTACACTTGGAAAAGAGTTGATTCATGAAGATGCGGTACTGTATATAGTCACGTGACTGTACATTAACTGTTAGCGGACGTCACTTCATGAACACAATCAGATCCAGTCGACGTCGAGGAAAATCTGAACATGGAGTCCTTCCTTTGGTTACATTACCCTACCGCATCACTGAGACCCAAACCCTAGCTATCATTTCCATCATTATCCTCATTACTATAGAACCTAAAGGCATGGTAGGATGTTGACCTGCCTGGATCCCTAACCTGCTCTTTAGGGATTAATCCCATGTGACACTTCTTCCTTCCCCTCAATCACTAATGAGTTCAGCGCGGACCTCACAGCGGTTTCTTAATTTCCTCTAATTGAGCGGTCGTTAGCGGCCATGTGCCCTGCATGCGCTGGGGTGTGTGCGCGTGTGTCTGTGTGCGTATGCCTACGTGCATGGCACCGGATGATACGGGGCACTGTTAGACCATTAATTCACCCCGCCTCGCTGCGTGCCTTATTTTGATGTTTTCATAATGAGCACCTGCTAAGGAGGGTAAACAGGGAGACACGTTGAGCCCTTTTGATGTCGGATGATGTGAGCGCGCCGCCATGTTGACAACCCCAGACACACAGGTCTTCAGATAGGAGGAGAAAACCAGCCTACCTCCTTAGAAGGGTAAGGAGATGCGCACGAGCGCGCGCACACTCACTCATACTTGGACTGGTGTTGTATTGTTGTAGTATTGCTGTAGCGGAATATTAACAGTTTGGAGTTGTGTTTTAGTGTTTAAATACAACGGCGGTGGTGTTGTACTGGTGTTGCTGTTGTATTGTGCTATTGTTGTGTAGGTGCTCTAGTGGCACTGCTAGTGTTCTATGTCGTTGAATTAGTGTTGAACTTGTGTTTCGCTGTATAAGTTTTGAATTAGTGTTGAAGTACTATCTAAGTGTTTTACTGGTGTTGTACTAGAGAGTACTAACATTGCTGTTGTGCGGTAGTGTAGTAGGAGTGTGAGCAACCAGGCAGGAAACTCTTGGTTAGGAAATGAGTTTGAGGTTTTGAACAGGTTCACTCCAAACATGTAGAAGTTCAAGGAAAATATAGATGTATTTAAATGGTTTTATCCAACATGGAGGCCACCAAGAAAGCAGCAATGATTATTTTGAGCAGGAGAATCGCAATTTTCCTACGTTAAACGCATCCTATCCACTTTGCCCAGGACACAAATCAGCATGTCAATCTTCCCTGATTCTGGGGTCTGGAAACTAGGGAGAAAAGTGGGCTCTTGACTGTGGATGACGCATGTGGAAGATTGAAGTTTGTTGCCTCTCTCCCTACCTTTCCACTTCCTCTCCTTCCCTCTCTCTCTTTCTGTCTCTCTCTCTCTCTCCTACTTCCTCTTCTCTCTCTCTCAGTCCACCATTAGGCCCCGCCCCTCTGGTTCTTGTTTACATCCCTGCCTTCCTAGACCCCGAATTCCGAAGACGAGAGGAGGGTGACATCTTGACAGTTTTCTGTTACCGTGCAAACAAAAGGCCTTTGAATGATGAGGTGTTATTATGCAAATCAGCCCGGACTGATACTGTTTCCGAGCGGCAGCAGGCCCTGGTCCGATGGTGATAGTGATCATTTCCATGATTGCGGCACCAGAGAAAGTGGGGAAGGGATGAGGGGAGAGTGACTGGGCTGGGTCTGAATTAGCATGTTGTGTTTACTTGACTGTAAGGCTGACCTCTGCACGGAGCCACGCTCCCCCAGCCAACCGTTGGGCTGGTGAATGGGACATCTCCCGAATAGGCGGACTTGGCTGATGTGACTGTCCAAGTGCAAGGAATGTCGGTCATTTCCCCTTGAAGGTTAAACCGTGGATCATCACCACATGATGCTACAGCTCTCTATTTCAGCTGACCCATTCAATATCCCTTCTTGTTAAGACCATGGTGTGTGTGTGTGTGTGCGTGTGTGTGTGCGTGCGTATGTCTACAGTATGTGTGTCTGCGTTCAAGCGTTTTGTGTGTGTGTGTGTGTCTGTGTGTGTGTGTGCGGTGCGGGTGAGTCACTCTGCCTATCAAGCTGACCCGATCACTGCCCACACACACAAACAGTTTATCCATGTAGAGATGAGCGCTGGCTTGGTGTTTTCTAATCAGCTGCTCTATGACCTGGTGTTGCTGCAGCCACAACTCTCATCTGAAACATATTATCCTGTCCTAAGGCCCTTCATTTGCAATTTCTATTTAGAAAACATATGAAATAGTTTAAAGATAGTTATACTATGGATCATTTAGCAATTACGCTATGAGTCTGAGGACGTAAAAATGTACTGTTCTTTTTATAAAACATTACAGTGAAATAGCCCTTTACTGCTGTGGTGGGTAGAAACGCATTAGAAACAGATTTAAAAGCACATACATGGCTAAACAGACTAGAAGTTTATATTTGTATATTCTTTGAGGAACTCTACAGATTATTATTGTTCGGTATTCATTTTTACATTTACCTTCACCTTTAGTTCTGACCTGCTTTGTCCTCCTGCATTTGCCATTGTTACAGCAACAGTACTTGTTTTACCTGTAGATGGATTCTGAAGTTGTAAGTCACTGATACTTCCTGAGATCTTATGAGTGAGTATCACTGAGGTGAGTATCAGTGTCACTCAGCGTGTGAAAGTCCCAACTGAAAACTAAAAAGCCTAGGCTCTCTACTTTCCGAACTTTTTTACATAAATTTTTTTTTACATACAATTTTGTGATAATATTTATTTCCACATCCTCTTACTGTGATAAAACACTGCCATTGCCAAGCCCCGTGCAATTCTATACATGTACAGCTTAGACTGACGGAGTCAGTAGAACTTGGTGGACACTAAGGACAGGTTTCGCAGACATGGATTAAGCCTAATCTAGGACTAAAAAAATCAAGTTCAGTAGAAAACTCCATTGAGCTTGTTTTTTTAGTCCTAGGCTAGGATCTAGCGTCTGCGAAACCAGCCCTAAATGTAACAGGAGGTCATATGTATGTCTGGTTTATATTTATATAGAATTTCAGCTGCTATCAGATGGTAAGCTATTGAGAGAGACCAGAAAGACTAGAAAGTCAGAATTAGAGCATCAGGGGAGGATGAGCGAGAGAAGAAAGGAGAGAGGAAAGAGATAGGAGATGGTGCTGCTCTGAAACATCAGGAGTGCATTTGTAAATTCACTCTGGAATGTTGGAGGTCAGGGTGTGCTTTGGCCCATTAGTAAATCCAGAGCGCTGTCAGGCATAAATTCTGTGTTTTGCTCTCGGAGCGTCCAGAATGCACACTAGACTTTCTAGCTGAGGGGTAGAGTTGATACAAGTATTCTGACCCCACAACAGAAGTCAAGTGCCCAGGCTAACTGCATAGCATTAGATAGCGTGCTAGCTACGTTCAGACACACATGATAAAACACTTCCCTCTGACCATTTTACTTGCTCGCAAAACTCCGGTTGTACTCATGTTATCTTGAGGGTTAACGTAGCTGAGCAATTATCAACAATGCATTCCTTGGTTTTGTTTCTTGCAGATGTTTACTGATGTTTGTCATAGCAGCTTGACGCTTGCTACGTTTATCGTGAATCAGTTATGCTGCGCTCTCCCCCTCGAACCAGCATGATGCGAACACCGAGTGGATTGCTGGAGTGAGTTTACAAATGCACCGCGGATACGTCGCACTCAGGCTGCAGGCGAGCCTCATCGACAGTGTGTGAATATCCTCCAGATCGTTGAGCCTCATTAGCCAACAGCCTGTGTGGTGTTACCATGTTCCTGATTCATTACGGCCTCACATCACGGCACTGGATCTGAATGTAGCGCCCATACATGTTGTAGTCGTTTTGTACTGCAGTGCTTGTTAGTCTACACACACAGCCACCTTATATCAAATGTCACGGAAATGTTAAGTGAGTTCCCTACAACAGTAGTAGTAGTGGTGGTTGTAGTAGTGCATAACAGTGCAGAAAAGTCATTGTATGATTTGAAATTATCCGATGAATGGAAAGTATGGTGTGAGAATGTGAAGATACCATTTTAAATAAAGACTGCCTGTTTCTCCTTGTTTGAGCCCTTGTATTACTAGTGGATTAAGACTGGAGTAATTGCTGCATGGGGGATCTAAGAACTGATTGTGTCCCATTAGATAAAAACAGTACCATTAACAATGTGCAGGGTTAGAACGAACACAGACAAGCCTCCATCATTATTACACCTCCATCTCCATCATTGTGTTCCTAACTAATTACCCAGCATCCTTCCTGTTTAGTACTCGCACTCTGTACCCCCCTCTCTCTCTAACTCAATTGCTCCACTCTTCCCTGCTCTTTCTCTCGCTCATACACTCACAAACACACACACACACACACACACACACACACACGCACACGCATACACACATTTCAAATACTCGATTTGAGCCCACAAATCAAATGTACATGTCAAGAAGGACTTTTTTTAGTGCGTGTGTGTGGGTGGTCACCTAGGCTTACAGATAACCCTTCCTACTCCACACAATGAGGCTGTCCATGACCGCTGTCACAGGCCAGCACCTCGCTAGCTGCTTCGCCCTTGACTTACTGTATGCGGGCCTTACTAAACCTGAGCATACAGTATGCACACATTCACCCGTTTTGAGTGGTGTAGAGTAGGTCCTCCCATCTGTCTCCCCATCTTTCCTCACAGTTATTTCCTTTCAGGTCGGTAAGTATCATGTCACGGTATTATTGACACGTGTTGCCATTGTTTTGTCTGTCCCTGGTAACACATGATAATCTTTGATAACCCCAGATAAACCATGATAATCCCTGATAACACATGATAATCTTTGATAACCCCAGATAAACCATGATAATCCCTGATAACACATGATAATCTTTGATAACCCCAGATAAACCATGATAATCTCTGATAACACATGATAATCTTTGATAATCCCAGATAAACCATGATAATCCCTGATAACACATGATAATCTTTGATAACCCCAGATAAACCATGATAATCTCTGATAACACATGATAACCCCTGATATCCACTGATGACCCCCGATGCCCCATAATAACCTCTGATAACCATAACCTCTGATAACCCAGGATAACACTTGTTAACCTTTGATAATAACATTTGCATTTAACATTGAGTAATGTAGAATATTCTCTCATCCAGAGCAGCATATAGTAGTGAGTGCATACATTTTCATACTGTTCTCTGGTGGGGTTCAAATCCAGAATTACTTCTGATGACCCCTGATATTCTCTGACAACCTCCCTATAGACATTTATGCAGTTTATGGATGAGTTCCATTTTCCTCTGTCTAGCTCTTCTGTTGCTCCCTTCCTCCTCGATGATCCTCCCTTGCTCTCATCTTTCTTCTCTTTGAGACCATGGAGAAAGAACGAGCTGGACCTCGTTCCCCTATGTGCTTTAATTCGTGCGCAGTGAGGGTGCGAGGGTAAGATGCAAGTCCATTTTTACCTCTCCCTTTCTGTCCATCCCTTCCCACCCCCCCCTTCCCTCCCTCCTCTTGTTTTCATCTCATGGTGTAGACAGAATAAAACCTCTCCTGGCATCTCCAGCCTCACCATCCCATCACCACTGTTAAGCTCGGGCTTTGATACAAAACAGCGTCTCCCCCCGCCCTCTTCTCTTCTTCTGCCTTTGTCTCCCTCTCCTTTATATTCTTCCATCCCTCTGTATAAGTTGTCATTTGTTTCTCATTGTCTCTGGTGTATTTAGTACTGGGGAGATTAGGCAGCCAGGCAGCTGTGAATGGGCTGCAGCTGTCTGTTAAGGATTAGAGGAGTTTAATCAAAGTAGTTCTAATGTAGCTAGTAATGATGATCCATAGGGACTGAGCTCTTTAACAGATAATGATGGCTGCCCAAGATGACTCGCTGGAGTTGGAATGCTTGTTGTTCCCTCCTCCTTGGAGTCTAGTAGCTGCTTACTCTAGGTCTATGTAGGTCTTAACGGTGGGTGTAGAATTTAGTAGTACGGGGCTTGTTTGAGTTGCCCTGGTAACCAGCCTGCTGGTGTTGATTGAAGAAGGGACAATCGCACTGACACCTGTTATAGCAGACGTCATCCAGGTTTTATCTGTGAAACCTCTGGTGTTGATTATGTTTTTCCTTTGTGTTGTTTTTTTGTTTTTTAAACACTCTGGCAGTTGAGGTTAGCTATGCTATATAGGCTGTTAGCATTGTTAGCATAATTTCTGCACCTTTGTTTGAACGGATGATTATAGCTCAGCAATGGGCTGTGTCGGAAATTACTATCAGCGGCGAAGAGTCGGTCATGTTAACATACTAATATCATGTTAACATAATGCAAACATGAATCCGTGTCAGGCCATGAGGAATCTCAGGGCCTCTAGATAGGGTCGTCTCGGTGATGCCACTGCAGATCGTCTCTGGATGAATGACTCGGAGATCCTTGGGATGTCACCTCCCCACCTCCCCCTGCTATGATCTTACAGCCAGCGGAGACGCTGTGGGATAAAAATAGACTATCCCTCCCACAGCTCCAAGGACACGCATATTCTCACACAACACGCAGGAGCAATGTCTTAGTGCTGACCGTTGTCTATCAGACTCCACTCAGGGGCTGTTTAATTGGGTTTGCGAGTCGACCATGTGACAGAGGGAGGACGAATTTCTGGAGGTGCGTTGGCACGACCCACTCCTGGAGAGGAAGTGTGAATTCAAAGATGAGCTTTTCGCCAAAATGAATGTTTCCTGTTCCTGCCTTAAAGAGTTTCTGCTTGGTGTACTTTACATTTCTATCACAGACTGCTACTAATGCGTTGCACTCAGCGTCTCCTCTAGACCGACCACTCTATCTGTCAATCTATAATTCTCCCGCACACACACACACACACACACACACACACACATTGATTTTATTCGAGTTACTTGACAACTGGGTCTCCCTCCTCAACGAGGTCACTGCATTCAGCAACAACTACTATTTTAATCCTGTCAGCAATTAATGTGACCCCATTGTTTTCTTCTCATCCATCTCAGCACTGCAAGTCTCTCTTTTTCAGTGAGTCTCCACATTGCTTGGTTTGAGTGTGTGTATGTGTGAAGGAGTTAGCGGGTGCACTCGTTGTCGGGTGCTAAACTCGTAGGGTAGCGCGGCTTGTTGTGATATGGCCCAAAGCTGACTCACAGCTCTGAGCAAATGATGGAAGACAAAACTCACACTGAAACGAGAGAGAGAGAAAAAAAACTGGTGTTTCTTTCCCTGACGCTGTCTTTCAAGTAATGAAAAGCAAGACAGAGGCAGAGAGACAGAGACAGAAGGAGAGAGAGAGAGAGAGAGGAGAGAGAGAGTGAAAAAAGACAGAAAAGGGAGAGTGAGTGATGGAAAGAAAGACAGCGACAATTAGTAAAAGAGAGATGAAAGAATCCATCCTTACGTCTTCTTGCTTTCACTCTCTCTACCTCTCGACATCTCTCCATCTTCTCTCTCTTTCTCTCCATCTCGTTTTCTCTTGTTCTCTATTTCTGTCATTCTCTCTCTCTCCATAGTGCAGCTCCCATACTGGTGGAGACAGATGCCTGGGTGAACTGTGAGGAATGTTGCTACTGTGTCTTGTTTCTCAATCAGGGGCTTAACACACTGCCTGGCTGCTTCTCACACGTGGGAAGCAGCACAAAGACAAGATTTATGTGTGCAGACACACATATACACACTGTAACGCACACACACACACACACACAATATCCATTGAAAAGGGAGACTGCTTGTGGTTTCCTCTGTTTTACAGCACCACAGGCCCAGCTTTTATTTGGTGTCATATTACAGGCTTTCAAAATGGAAAAGGTAGATTCTCTACAACAGGAAAGTTGCTGTTCTTTTTCACAATTCGTAATTAACGTTAATTGTGCTGACGCTAAAAGCGAAAGAAAGAAATTATCAAAAATCCTGACACCATCATGGTTGACTTGTAACTTTACCACGGAAGACAATAGCATAAGGCGAAAATAATATCTCTAGACGTTAGCGTGGCTCCCAATGACCACAGTTAAACATCCTGCCATCCAAGAAGATCTTTCTGACACATCTTTCATTTTCTGAAGGCTATTTATACACATTGCTGTCCAGCACACAGTTTCTATCCTGGAGCGAAAACAGAAATAACAGGGTTAGGATTTGTTCCTGCTGACCCTCTCTGCCCTCTCTGAGGAGCTGTGAATAGAACGCAGAGATAGGCTTGGCGTCGGTGGAAGTTAGCACGTCAGGATTATCTAGAGGAAGACACTGAGCTTCAATGTAAACTTCATCAATACCAATAGCCCCAGTGAGCTTCCTTTGTTCTGTAACTCCTGCGAGCTCGTTTGATGGATTACTTCAGACACTTGGTGGCTTACTGATGGTACCTGATGACACGCCATGGCTCCCGTGTCAGTTGTACAAATTGCTAGTCCGAGGCCTGTCCTGAATCTGATCTGGGATGTGATAAAGGTCACCCACTGGAGTCGGCGTGTTGGTGACGTGTGTTTCGAAGCTGGTCGGCCACCAGTGGCTCAGGCTTGAGGTTACGTGCCTCATTAGCACAGAATGATAGGTGTGCCCGTTTCTATGCTGGCTGTCTATTTCACACACTCATACGCGCACTGTCACTCTCTTTCGCTCTCTCTCCCCACACTCCACATACACTTGCACGCGCTACCACGCACGCGCACGCACACACACGGAATGACGTAATTAACCCTCTCTCCCACTCATTCTCTCACTCACACTCTCTTTCAGACACACACACACACACACACACACACAGACTGGCACAAAGACACACACACTTGCATAGGGAGAGAGCCAGCCTGTGTCTCTCTACAAAGGAGCACTCCCCGCATTTTGTGTCTTTGACATGATCTTCCCTCCCCACAGTGGACCGCATAGACAAAGCCCTCCCCTGAATGGGGGTCAGCCGCAGCACGGCCCTCTGGGAGATTCCTGTTGAGGCTTTTAATGAATGTCATTTTCTTGCATTAACCAGGCAATTGTTGGATAATGGCCTCCCAACAATAACATTTAACCAATTCCCCTGTCTTTTGGTCCCTGCTCATTTTGGGCTCCGCGGGAGGTGGTAATTGATTGTGTAATTCCAATCAAAGCTGTAAACAGATTGGGCTTCCTTTATACCCTCCTAGATTAGATCACACCAAGGAGTGCAACAATAATGGACTCCATTCTGGCCTCTGGAAGTGTAGGATACAGGGCTGCCCAGGCACAATCCGCACAACACTCAGCGCACAGACTGGGAACGTTTTTATCTTAAGAGGGAAAACACATGCCTTTTATTTGACCTGGGCTCTGTTGTGTGCTAACATGTTAAATTGCTTTTCTCCCAGCTTGTTTCTAACTCCTCTGGTTTGGTGTGTAGAGGCCTGCACTGGGGAGCGGCTGGGCGTGGGTTAGAAGCAGGTTAGGGGTTAAATGCAATCGCCAATTTAGATTTACTGAGAGACCAACATAAAAGAGAAAGGGACACATTGTCTCCATGGAAATGGGAGCAGTTGGGTGTGTGCGTGTGTGTGTGTGTGTGTGTGTGTGTGTGTGTGTGTGTGTGTGTGTGTGTGTGTGTGTGTGCATGTTCTCTGGACAAGTCCAGCTAAAATAGTCCCTAGAAAGCTATTTATTTACTGCTAGGAGCAAACACACTCACACACAGCTCCAACACACACACAAACACACAATAAGGCTTCTGTCCTGGGGGCTGTGTGTTAGAGTACATGTGCTGTAGATCCTCACTGTGTGCCTGAACCCTTCACTTTGTGGGGTTACAATAGCTGTGTAAGTGACTGGCTGGGTGGCCGTCTGTCTTGACTGGCAGGTTAATCCTCACATTAACTCTGTGACGGACGGACAGACAGACAGACTGAGTGAAAGACCGACAGACATGTCGGCAGACAGACAGAGTGGAAGATAGACAGACAGACATAGTGGAAAAACTGACACACAGGCAGATAAACATAGTGAAAGACAGACAGGCAGGCAGACAGACAGACAGGCAGGCAGGCAGACAGACAGAGTGAAAGACAGACAGACAGACAGACAGAGTGAAATACAGACAGACAGAGTAAAAGACAGACAGACAGGCAGAGTGAAAGACTCTCTTTGTCTGCTGAACGGAAGAGTAGTACCTTGGACTGTCACCAACCAGCAGTGATGTTCTGTTTTAGTGTGACCCATCTTCTCTGATAGCAAGACACCTTTCCCAGAACATAGGGCAATGGTATTGAGGCTGCTTTCCTGAGGTTCCTGTTTCCTTTTTTTTTATGCGTGATGTCCCGAATTTTTTTGCGATCATCCAACATTGTCACTGTGAATATGCTGGGGAGGATTGTCTCAATTCAGAAATTGCAGACAGTTTTGGTTTACGCAATAATCTGCCTGAATCACTCTAGGAATAGAACAATTAATAGCTGCGTTATGTCAGTAACAGAAGTATGTAGACCCAAGACTATGACCATTTTACACTTAGAACCCATAACAATGGCCATTTTACCCTTAGAACCTAAAACTAGGGCCATTTTACCCTTGGAAACTTTGACTAGGACCATTTCACTAGGGGATGATAGAGATCTGTCCTTACTCCTCCATCAACAGATCACACTTTGATTTTATTATTTCAGGCCTCAGAAATCTGATGGATGTTTAAAGATTTATATAGCCCAATAGCCAGCACCACAGTTCATTTAAAACTTGCTCTCCATTTTTCTGCTGACTTTGTGCGATCCAACGATGGTGAGTAAATCTAATATAAAGCGTTTATTGATTTGCTGGCCCTTAATCACTTTGATTTTGCCCAGGTTTGATTGACCTCCAGCGCACCCTCTGCTCCCTTGGGTGCGACTTCAGTATTAGACAGTCACACACTTCAAGGTAAATATAATTCAGCTATACCAACTGCATTTTCAAAATCATTTTATCAATCATTTTCATCACAAATATTTCGATTAGCAAATCCAGAGGTACAACTGAATGAGCTATTATTCTGTGTGTAGGTGTGTGTGTGTGTGTGTGTGTGTGTGTGTGTGTGTGTGAAACTGCTAAATGCACAATCTCTAGATGTCTGTGTGTACTGAGACTGAACTGTGTCACTTGATAAACAGTGCTAATTAGGAGACACAGACAGAAGCTTCTCCGTGACCTCTTGGTTTTCCAACCCTGTTTGTGTGTTTGTTTGTCTGTTTGTTTATTGTTATTGTCCATGCTTAATTAGCCTTAATCCCCATCTCTCTTAGCGGATCCTGACCAGAGTGAAACCAAGCTGCTGCCGTAGCCAATCAGAGGAGTCGATACTGGGTACTGGTACAGGATAAAGACGTGGGAACGGGGGAGGGGACAGTGGTGTTCTGTGTGCGGAGGGGGCAGAGGGGGGTGGCAGGGGTGTAGGATCATGTTGGGGGTGCTTGGGCACCCATTGTCTCACTCTACAATGGATACCGCTCCCAAGTGAGCAATGGCTAATAAGGAGTCCCAACCTAACGCAACTGGAGTAATTGTTCTGCCCAAGTGTGAATGGAGCTGTCGTCCTGATATCACACACACACACACACACACACACACACTTAACAATACCACCCCCTTCTCAGCCTGTCCAGAATACCCCCTACCCTCCTCTTCATATCTTTGCCATGGAGAAGGTGTTCGCTAATGGCTAATTAAAACATGCTATTAATGAATGGCCGACGCAACACGATAAGGCGAGTTATAAAGGGAATTAACACATCCGCTTTGTCATCCTCCTCCAGCCGTCAGCCTGCCATGCAACTCACTCCCCGGCACAGCTCACTCCCCAGCACAGCTTACTCCCCGGCACAGCTCACTCCCCAGCACAGCTTACTCCCTGGCACAACTCACTCCCCAGCACAGCTTACTCCCTGGCACAGCTCACTCCCCAGCAGAGCTTACTCCCTGGCACAGCTCACTCCCCAGCAGAGCTTACTCCCAGGCACAGCTCACTCCCCAGCACAGCCCAGGCCCGGCAGAGCTCACTCTCCAGCACAGCTCACACTCAGACCGGACTTGGGGAGTGCGGGTTAGGGTCAGGAGAGAGTGTTTCCTTCTTAGGTCATTCTGGTATCCTACTATGACATAATAACACATAATAACTTAATGTATGTTTTCATCTGTCAGGAAAGCGTCTTCCCATGCTAACCTCTTGGAGCTCCACAAAGAAAGATAAACACATTTTGCAGGAAACCCCCAGGGTCACACACTTTCACATATTTTGAGTCCAGTCTGTGTGTGTGTGTGTGTGTGTGTGTGTGTGTGTGTGTGTGTGTGTGTGTGTGTGTGTGTGTGTGTGTGTGTGCGTGTTTACCCTAGCATGTTCTTGGAGGTGACGGCGTGTTGGCTAGGGGCGTTGATGCGTTGAGCCAAGGGGTCAGGGTTAAAGGTCTTCATCACCAGGGGAGGAAATGGAATTACACTCCACTTCCTGTAAGACTGACCTCAGCGGTCAAACCGGGTCACTCATGCCCCAGTTACTGCCTGGTGAACCAGAGAGGGGGGGAATATGTGTGTGTGTGTGTGTGTGTGTGTGCATGAAAAGAAACAACGAGTAACTGAAAAGTTCAAATCTTTCTCAGTCTGTTTTTACGTGTTCAGTGTTGTATTTTGAATGGCCACGGCCGTTGTATAGAGATGATAATGCATAGACAGTCAGTCTAAAAGAAGCATGGACGCAGACTTCTTTTCTGAGAGCGCAGCAGATTTAGAGGTCATTTGAGTCATTCGTCAGAGCTGCTCTTTACTCAAGGCAAACACACACACACACACTTAACAAGAAAAAGAAAGAGAAACAGTGACACAGTGGGTGATAGAGAGGTAAGAGAGGGAAAGGTAGACAAAGAGAGAGAGAAAGAGAGAGATAGGAAGAGAGAGTCAGAGAGAGGGAGAGGGATGGAAAGTGAGAAAGAGAGAGAGGAAGAAGAAGAGACAGTACCAGTGAGCCTGTACTGCTGCTCTTGTTAAATCATTAAACCAGTGTTGGCAGCTTCACCGTTGTGCTGTAGGAAGCTCTGGTCTTCATGCTCTGTGAGTCTCAGGAACCTACCAGGGAAAGCTAATTTCCTAACCTGTAGCTGTGTGACCAAAGTATGGGAGACACACACACACACACACACACATGCCGCTGTCAGCCATGAGTTACGCACCCACCCACCCACCCACACACACACACACACACACACACACACACACACACACATACAGATAGTTAGGTCTGCAGATTAATGTGGGTCTTGTGATCAGTAAATCTGAAGGATTTTAATCCGTTCTTCTCTTCCCCGGTGGCAGATCCATAGCATACAGCTCACTCAGCAGTCTGAGCCGATTGGCTGCTAGTCAGAGGTCAGGGGTCATTCTGTCTGTCTGTGCTCTGCGCAGTAATCTTCTCGTCCTCGCCACACGCCTAGCCTGCCACCAAGATATTAAATCACACTTGACACACCTGAAGGACCGAAAGCAGCTTCATCCATATTTTATCGGCAGCAATTTTAATACCGCAGCTCTTTTAACAGCTTGATGTTTTTATTAACCGGAGCCGAGATGGAGCTCCTCTGCCGCAGCCGAAATTCAGTTTGTTCAGAAAATAAAATGCAAAAGGGAGACTTGACAAGTTTATGAAGTAAGCACAATAGCCATTCATTATTCTGTTTCCTGTGTGTGTGTGTGTGTGTGTGTGTGTGTGTGTGTGTGTGTGTGTGTGTGCGTGCGTGCGTGAGTGTGTGTGTGCGTGTGTGTGTGAGTGTTATTGTGTCATGGCGGGCGTTGGTGGGGGCAGTGGTGCTGGCTGGTGGCAAAGTCGTAGTGGCACTTGGCTGGGTAAGTGGAGGTATTGTCAGGAAGAATCCTCGCCGTGCCATAACTTACCCCATAAAGGCTTATTATTCCTGAGGAGGCTCCCATGAAACACACCGACTGTCATTACTCACCAGGCCTCTTTCTCTGGAGCTGGCAGCTATGAGTGTTTATGGAAAAGGTAAATAATTTGATCACGGCGCCGCTAGCTGCTATATCCCCTCTGCAGACCCCCAGTGTCATTCAGCTGCTCTGGGGCTTTTTGTCTCTCTCCGTGCTAGTTGACTTTGCCGTCTGACGCCACACTTATATATAAAAGTAGACTACGTGTACCAGAACTACATGCGAGCCAGAGCCGAAGCAATTACGCCGAAGCGAGCCAGAGGAGATAAGGAAAGGCAATGGAATAACACTGTTTGCATGTATGCAGTTGTGAAGAATGCATTCATTTTATGCTGACATTTTGCTATTTTTCTTGGGAAAAATATAATTGTATTGCCGCTTCATAAATACACCAGGTAGAATTCAATTACATGGTTTAATCCTAATCGCTTATAGGCCCAGCTGAATAACACGTAGTTTATGTAATGTGCAATGTTGACAAACTGAAGTGTTATTGACCGTTGGACTCAAATATATTTCACGGGTCATAAGGACAGGTCAAATGGTCTATCAAATGGCCACCTGGAAGGCACTCTTTCATTCACACTTTCCACTGTCATATCCTGTCTGGTTGTCTCTCCTCTGTCTCGGTTCAATCCCTCTGTCTTTTTCTATACAGTATAAATGTTTCTCTACGGTATACAGATTTACTGCATATATATTTGGTGTCATCCCTCTTTCTCTATATCTTTCATGTCATCCCTCTCTTTCTCTATATCTTTCATGTCATCCCTCTGTTTCTCTATATCTTTCATTCTCCTCTACCTGAGTTCCACTATTGTCTGTTTTATTTCTCTTTGTTTCCTTAACTGGATCATGTCTCTTCTCTCTCTTCTGTCTCACTCACTCAATCAATTTCTTTCCTCTTACCTCTTTACACCATCTCCCTCCCTCCCTCCCTCCCTCCCTCTTATCCCATCTCTCTTTTCCTCCCTGTCTGGTGTGGTGTCTTTTGAAGTTATAGCACGTGTGTGTGGGTGTGTATGTGTGTGTGTGTGTGTGTGTGGCTCAGAGCTGTGTGTGTAAGTTAACGGTTGCTAACGGGGTGTGTCGTCTTTGTGTTTCAGCAGAAGGTTTCTGTACAGAGGGGCGAGGGTGGGAGAGAGAAGGAGAGAGTGAGAGAGACAGAGAGAGAAAGAGAGACCAACAGGCCCACGGCACTCAGGGGCGGCTTGTCATAAACTGCTCTATAAATGATCCCTGTCTGATAGTTTATCAGCCATCTTTCTAGCGTAGCCTCTTATAGACCAACCAAGAGGAGAGAGGGTCTTGTCTTAATGCTGGACTATAAAAACTGTCCCCTCTCCTTCAGCTTGTGACAAACTGAATAGTTCTTTAAATTTCAGCTCTGGATTTTGTCTCATTAACAGGTCTGGATTTTGATAATTAATCGATATAGTCTTAATTCATCTCTGCATGCATTATTTTGGGGTTCTAAGGTGTACTCTGAGAATACTTTTGCTGAATTCTGAATGCAGAGTTGTCTAGCAGGAAATGGATTTGATTGGCCAATAAGGTATTTAGTACAATTACAGTATATTCCTTCCATCTATAGCCTTTATACCTTATGCCTCTGTATCTCATTTTCTTTGGCCCTCTCTTGCCTGGCCCCTGTCTGTTTTATCTCATTTAATTGCTTTCTCTCTATCTCATTTTTCTCTTCCACTTGCCCTATTGCTCTGTCAACCCGTTTCCCTCTATGAGATGCCATCACCGAAGGTGACAGGCAGTTGGAACGTATTTCAAGTCCTCTGCTAACTCCCTCTGATGCTCTGTTTGATTGGGAGCCTCGTAGAGTTGCTGCTGGGGACCGCTGGGATAAAGGCCTGAGCCTAGTGTTCACCGTCTTCATCAGTGACCATTGATTAATTGGCTTCACTTGAAATGATCTAAATCATTGATCAATTTCCATTAGCCACCCCTAAAGATGTCTTAATAGGTTTGCAGGCTGTCAGAGTTGCCTCTGTGCGTCTGTGTTAATACTTGGAGAAGAGGACGAAGGAGAAAGAATCAGAAATCTTATTCTAAATGTTCTTGGCGAATAAGAAATGGAGAAAGAAAATAAAAGTTCTCTGTGAATAAGAAACAGAAGGCTAGCTCTAAAGTTCTTTGGTGAATAAGTAGCAGAAAGACAGTTCTAAAGGTTCTTCCTGAATCAAAAAAACAAAACTACATTTCTTCTATATACTTTGTGAATAAGAAACTGGAAAGTAGTTCTAAAAGTTCTTGGTGAATACAAAACAGAAGGCTCGTTGTAAGCATTAATGGTGAATAAGAAACAGAAATCTTATTCTAAAGGTTCTTGGTGACTACATAACAAGAAAATAGTTGTAAAGATTCTTGGTGAATAAGAAACAGACAGCTAGTTCTAAAGGTTCTTGGTGAATTAGAAACAGACAGCTAGTTCTAATGGTTCTTGGTGAATTAGAAACAGACAGCTAGTTCTAAAGGTTCTTGGTGAATATGAAACAGACAGGTAGTGCTAAAGGTTCTTGGTGAATAAGAAACAGACAGCTAGTTCTAAAGGTTCTTGGTGAATACAAAACAGACAGCTAGTTCTAAAGGTTGTTGGTGAATGAGAAACAGACAGCTAGTTCTAAAGGTTCTTGGTGAATAAAAAACAGACAGCTAGTGCTAAAAGTTCTTGGTGAATAAGAAACAGACAGATTGTTCCAAAGGTTCTCGGTGAATACGAAACAGACAGCTAGTTCTTGGTGAATAAGGATACTTATGGAGTTGCGACTGAGGTTCCAAAATGACACAACGATTAAAAAATGTGTTATTGTAGCCAGAACTTGTAATCCTGGTTATGGCATACGTGACCAGGTGTCCTACAGAGGCCCGGGCAAATTGGCTGAGCACCTCCCAGGTTCATGGCTTGTCTTGTACTTGGGGAGGGTGAGACGCTGGCAAGCTCATTCATGATTGTTGGCCAGTGAATGCTCTCCCCTCCAAGGGTGTAGGTTCTGACAAACACTTTCCAGTGGAGCAAGCAGTGTGACCAGAAGTAGAACGGCTTAGCTAGATGCTGATCTCTGATTCTTCTGAACCAGGTGGGAGTTGTTGGGATGAAGTGAGTATACAATGATAAACTGGACATCACAACATTGGGAGAGATGAACAATGGTTAGAAAAAGAAATAACTAATAAGGAACAGCCCCTACATTTATATTAGTTGGGCTAACTAACAGAACTCCAATTTCTCCTCCAACCAACACTGGAAAGCCGTTTTTGCCATTTTTCCCCTTTCTCCTCCTCCGTCTTCCTCATCCTTCTCAGTCTCTCCCTCCATCTTGCCCACACCATCCCTCCCTCTCTCCCACCCTCCCTCCACCATCCTCCCTTTCTGTTTCTGTCTGATTCCTCTGTCTCCCTCTGTTGTTGTTCTAAACAAGCAGCAGGGGGTTGTGGGTAGAGGCCCGCTCACGCTGGGCCTGTGACTCACCAGGAGGATGGAGGGAGGTAGGGACAGAGAGGGAGACAAAAAGGGAGGCGGTCACCCACAACGCAGAGACGAGAGGCCAGGCTGGCTAAATCACCAGGAGGCTACAGCAACACACACATTAACTTACATAATCACTAAAACACACACAAACACAGATATTAGATGCTGATTGGACGAGCCACATTCCAAGCTGTGCCATATTGACCGTCATGAAAATTTGTTGCCACGCCTCCACAAGAATTTCTTCAGGTTCACGTTGCTCTCTGATTTATCCATTGTTTTTATCCACACATTTTATTTATCTGTTTTTTGACCTCTGAAGATTAGTTTACCTGTAGGCTATCAGAGTGAACAAAGCATAGACAACTTTTTTCTGAGCCAAGTGAAATCATACACCAGCATTAATATTGTCATGGATACAGCCAAGTAAATGCCAATGAAAGAAAAGCTAAAACAAATGATAATGGGACATCTCTGTCATTCTGCTTGCTTGTTTGACATGATTGAATTAGCTGAAGTTGCCTAGCTAGGTAGTAAGTGACAAAATTATTAACCTAGGTTCAACAGTACTGTATTGTTAAATACTTACCTAGACGAAAGCCAGCCTGCATGGCAACCATAGCAACTATGCAAAAGGAACAACTGGATCACATCTGTGGCAACATGACAAAAAGAGCTAAGAACCAGATTTTTGTCTTGACTAATCTTCAGGTGGAAGAATAAAATTCTATGAATTTACATTAAAGTAATTCAGCAGATACTCTCATCCAGACCGACTTATAGTATTGAGTGCACATACTGTCATCATTTCTCATACTGGCCCCATGGGAATCGAACCAAATGACCTGACATTGCAAGCACCATTTGACCAATTGAGTTACATGAGCCACTTATCAAAATAAAGAGTTGAAAAATATTTTCTGATCCAATGAGTACAAGTAGATCTTACATTTACATTTAAGTCATTCTGCAGGCACAATGTACAGTAGTAAGTATATACATTGTCATACTTCTACCTCTTACCATGAAAGTGGTCTTCACAGTCCTCAGAACTCGACCCAATAGACCATTTCAAATCCGTCCTCAGAGAATGCAAACTTTTACACACACGCACCATAACACGCACACAACATAACACACACACACAAACAGGACACTTCTGCTCACACAAATCTCCTGCGTCCCCAAAATGTAGCAGGTAAACATACTCCTACACTATCAAATTTACTAAACACATGCATGCAAACACCCATACACACACACATGCTTACAAACACAATAGGTAAACAGGCAACCTAGTTTATGTGCCTGCGCAAATACAGAATATCGAAAACTAAAATAGAGAATAAATTGATTAATTCTGGTGCAAACAGCACCCGAAACACAAAACTATGAAAGCGAATCACATTTACCGGCTCGGAAAATATCCCTGATGGAAATGTGTTGCAAAAAACCAGCCAGTCACTGACAGAGAAGGCAGATGGGAGAAAACTCAACAGCCACAGCACAGATATACACCATCTAGATACAGTATCTGTACACATTAGAACACATGGATCTCTGTTGAACACAGCTGTTCAACTTTCATCTCTGGTGAAATGCCACTATACAGGGGATTAGCGCTGGTAAATTTGCATAACTCCATTAAGACCTTCTCCCCGCCCCCCCCCCCCCCCCCCCCCCCCCCCCGACACCTGTGTAGAGGCGGTCTTAAAAATGTTCCCGCCGGAAAGTCGAATTACATTTTCTCTCCCATTTCGGGGGAAGTAATCCGGCGTACAGCTGTGGAAATTGTTCAGTGATGTGGAAATGGAGCGATGGGCATTAGGTGGGACCGTGTTCCGCCACATATAGATACTGCACGGTTCTGACCCATGCAGCTGACCGCCGCCTCCAGACCACACCAGGTGCCGAAGAGGAAGTGCTCCGTAGCCGTTCATCTGGATGATGGCCTTACAGCTGTTTCATAGGACAACTTGGTGGTAAGAAGCCTCACCGGGAGGGTGAAAACAAACGAGACCAACCTGCTGCTGAATGGCTCATGGTTTATATTGTACCGTCTCTAAGTGGTGTTGAATCAAGGTTGTTGTGAATTTGGGTCACACAGCTAGATCAATACAGCGTCTATCAGCTGCTATAGATAGCTAATGATGGTGCGCTGTGCAGAGATGAGCGGTGACCTTTGACCCTCCCAGTTTTGTGCCTTTGTATCTCAGGGACCGCAACCCCCTTTCCTCCCCCTCCCCTTCCCTTCAAAGAATTCGCTCTTCCTCATCTTTCTTTCGCTCTCTTCTTTCTTTCGTTGGCATGATTCATGAAAGTGGAGTCCTGTGTGCTCACAGGGCCTTGTATCCAGTTCCCCTGGCGCAGGGAGAGAGAGAGAGAAAGAGAGAGAGAGAGAGACTGAGGGACAGAGGGAGAGAGAGAAGTAGCAGTAGTATTTGATGGAGAGAGACTCAACGTAGTGAATCTCCTCTCCGGGAAAAGAAAGAGAGAGAGATCTTGGGAGTTGTAACAGCAGTACCAGAGGCAGCAATCGCATGGTTGCTGATAGCCTGAGGCCAGCTACAGGAAGGGAGATGTGAAGGAGGGATGAGTCTGGAGGATCCAGAGAGGGGCCAGACCTCAGCCTCCGGTGTTCCCCTCAGACCCCCTGGCAGGCAGGGTAGGCCCCAGACCCCGTGAGCCCCGTCCTCCACAGATCTCACCTCAGCCATCCCAGTGCGCCGGGACCTGTGACACACTGAGGGTTATGGGTTCAAATCCAATATTGCTAGACCCGGAGGCACACTGAACTCTCTGTTCACACACGCACACACACGCACACACACACACGTACACACACACACGTACACACACAACCGGAGGTCGATGATTTGCGAGTTGCTTTGGATAAAAGCTTTTGCTTAAATTGATTCATGACTGTGGGGGAACGCGGTGGGGAATGGCTCCGGGTATGATGTCACTGGGAGAGGAGTATGAGTGTGCGAGGCTGCACGCTGCGTACCTTTGTGGATGACATCATAAGTCAGGGACGGCGAGGGTGGCTTCTCCTTGCTCTCCTTGGTTGGATGAGAAGGGTTTCCTATCTAGTTGCACGCCATAGTAAAACCCATCCTGTTACCACATTGGCCTTCCCTTTATTTTCCTTTGAAAATGACACCAATACAAAACCTATTGGTCACCTATATAAACAGACCACTGGTAATAAACATTACCACTGCTAACTAGCTGGTGTTTTCTGAGGTCTTTTACTGTATTGTCTGTGTGACCCATCGGGTCCTGAATCTCTCTCCGGGACTGGTAGCGTCAGCCCCCTTCCCTCTCCCTCCTGGTAGCGGACAGCAGCCATTAATATGGTGTAATGCAGTCCCTCTTTATTGGGTGTCACCACTGTCATATCAGCCCATATTTCAGCCGCACTCGCTCCGCTAGCTAACTGACGCTTAGCTCAACATGCCAGCCCAGCACTGAATGGTTCCTGTGTGTGACAGAGCTCTTGGGAGAGGCCATTTTGAATTTTCCCCTCCTCTCTCCCCTTCCTCCTCCTCTGGTGAAAGGCGTCTAAGCACGTATTTAATAACGGCTCGCCTCTCCTCCACCATGCGTCCTTCTTTAAGAGACCTGGGGGTTCAGTTCCTCCGCTCCTCCTGTGTTAGCAGGATGAAATCAGGACAGAGGAATTAATAAAATCTCCACCCTTTCTCTCTCGCTCCGTCTGTCACCCTCACTTTTTCTCATTCCACATATTCTCTTTCTCTATCTCCCCCCGCCCCTCCCCACCGCCCCCTGTCCGCGGCTGGGGCTGGGGCTGGCTCCCGGCAGCAATGTCTCCGTGTGTCGGGGAGAATTTTAAATGCTCGCGATGAATTGTTTGTGTTAGGGAAGTG
>JACXGI010000305.1:50475-106370 GCA_016801175.1 Esox masquinongy
CCTATGCAGGCCCCTCCGAGAGAGGTGTGCGTGTGTGTTGGGGGGGGGCACCGTGCAGAGTCCATACAACGTGGTGGCTGGGGGGATGGGGGGGGGCGAGGGTGAGGGTGGAGGGGAATAAGGCAAAGGCGGGGGGGTTATTAATTTCCCGCTATGCGGTACCATCCAGCTGGTAGCTCCGTACCCGTTTTGGGTGTAATGAAAATGGCCTGAGCAGAAGATAAATGGATCATAAAGAGGGACCATTTAGATGCAATGGGGCCTCAATCTGGACGGTGACTAATCGCAACACACACCCATCCTCCTCTCATCCCCCTCTCCCACCCTCCCCCTCTCTCACTCTCACCTCCCCTAGAAGCAGCGTTTCTCCAACTCCCGCTCCCCTTTTTCATTCTCTTCTTTTGCCTCCACTGTCTTTCTCCCCCGCCCTCCCTCTCTCTCTTTCTCCCTCCGTTCTCTCATCCTCTCCCCCTCTCTCTTTCCCTCCGCCTCTTTCTCTTCATCTCCCTCTCTCTCGCTCTCTCCCTCTCCCTGCTAGTAACTGACGTCCCAATGAATTGTGGCGGGGTCGGAGTTCAAGGCATGCAGAGAATTATCTTGATTTATGCCTGCTCTGGAGCGGTGGCGGGCGGCGTTGTGAGCGTGGCAGGCAGGCAGGCAGCCGCCCGGTGGGCTGGCGAGGTGTGCTCCAGCTTTACGGCTCCCCGATGACAGGGCTACAGCATCGTTTTGCTCCGCTGGAGAAATGGGCTGCCGAGGCACCTGCGATTTTTCTTGCCTCCGTGGCTGAAGGTACATAATATATCTCTAAAGTGCCTAATAAGTTTCTGAAAAACGTGTTTTTAAAACAAATTGATTCCGATGCTTTACGAGGCGAGCTAGACGACGACGACGGAGTGTGTGTGTGTGTGTGTGTGTGTGTGTGTGTGTGTGTGGTGGGGGGTGCGAGTGCCTGGGGCAGGGGGGATGAGGGGGATTCAACACAGGACGAATGGACTGTCACACACAAACACACACACACCTGGGCCGTTTTAGGGGCCAGAATGGCTTTGTTAATCCTCCCACCGTAGCGGTCAGGCACTCATGTCTCTCACCTCCCTGGCATCACTAAAACCAGCAGAAGGTTGTCATGACGAATTCTGGTTGTCATGACGAGCGTTGGGTGTTGCTGGTCCTGCCAAACATGGCCTACCTTACAGCTTCGGATCAGTGCGAAGCCCTCTGGTGTGTTAGATGGGACAGGCTGTTAAGGGAAGCACCGGATCGTTGTGTCCACTGTGTTGTGTGTATGTGTCTGTCTTGTGTGTGTGTGTGTGTGTGTGTGTGTGTATATGTGTGTGTTGCACTCGCACGTGTCTCTCCTTCGATTTCATTTCTCTAATCAGCTTTCCCTCTGTGACAACTAGGTACGTGCGCGCTGTCGTGTCTGGGAAAATGGGAGCGCGCGTGTCAGATTTATCATGCTTGTGGAGATCAGTCACAGAGCCTATCTCTCCCGTGAACCCTACACCTCGTAGCTGTCAGGATGGCCCGGGCGTGGATCCACAGATGTGCGCCAGAGTGGGCTAGCGTGGCGTCGTGACCTGACCGTGGATTTGTTTCGCAGGGTGTGAGGAGCCGGGGGTGGAGAAAGGGTTGGGGTCACATCAGATGAGACGAGATGTTCTTATGCACCCCCAGCCTCCCAAAATGAAACCCCTTCCGCCTCTATTCCCAGAATGCACCAACTGGCCCCAGAGGAACCTTTCATCTAGTTTACCTCTCCATCTATGTGGCGAGGAACGGCGTGTTACTGTGGTTGCGGTCTGCTCGGGCCCCGCCACACGGCTGTGGGGTCATGGGGTCAGACCATGTGGTGCGCTTCCTATTTTTCTCCCTCACAACTTTTGACAGGAGTCCATTTACTTCCCTCGATGGCCCTACGGCGCCACTTTGAGCCCTGACTTATTGGGGGGAAAGAGACAGTGCAGAAAAAAGGGGGGAGAGAGAATGAGGAAGGGGGGCGGGGGGAAGAAAGGGGGAGAGAACAGAGGCTTCTTAGATGCCCCCTCTCTCTTTCTCCCTCTCTCTCTCTGTCTCTCCCTCTCTTTCTTTCTCAGATGTGTGCTGAAGGAATCCAAAGTGCTTATGAAGAGCACTGTCTCACTCCTGGAGCAATAACAAGAAAGGAGGAGGGAGAGGGGGGAGGGATGGGAAGGAGGAGGGGAGAGAAGAGAGGACTGCTGAATCAGCACTCTGGTATGGATTTTCATTTCTCCTCTTCTGAAACACAGCAGGCTGGAATCCCAGTCTCGAAACACCACACACACACACACACGCGCGCACGCACACACACAGCTAAATGAAGTTCCCACTCCTGAAATCTAATTCCTATTTTCTTCCTGGGAATGTTATGAAGAGCATTACATTTGCTGCCATACAATATCTGTCGAGCTGTGCCTCTAAAGGAATCAGGCCCTTGAAGATAGGTGACAAATTGGGTTTGGGGGTGTGTGTGTGTGTGTTTGTGTGTGTGTGCTAGCGTTGTGAATGTGCGCATGTCCATGTGTGTTATCCGGCGGCCTGTAGAGACAGGAGGGTGTGGGTGTCCTGTAGGGAAACTCTTTACGCCCCCCCACCCCCACCACATCCCCCATCCCCCGCCTCACTCTCCATCCGTTCGTACCCCACCCCTCAGGCTAGCCTGCCTCCTGGCCTTTGCTGCATGATACCCGGAACAGGCCGCCAGATGATGGATAAGGCCTCCCTCTTCGTTCTCCCTTCATTACAGCCGCGAGACTCCGGCACCTAATCAGGCAGCCACACAGGACCACGGCTATTCATTTCCCTGCTAGAAAACCCCGGCTAGATAAAGCTTTGTGTCGTACAGTACGGTATCAGCACCGAGGCCACTGATTGAATTACAGGGCATCCCCAGTGACTCGGCGTTGGATAATTACATTGTCATTACCGATTACGTTATTATCAGGGTGGCTTTATTCTAATGGGCTCGCCTATGTCTTCGCCGTTCTGCTGTGCATCCTTGTCATCAGGGGGATATGATTGCTGGAGGGGAAAGTGACCACGGTATGTCCCCTTTTGTGACAAACATCGACGGTTTACCTGGGTACTCCTATGCTGCCGCTTTGATTTATCCCCATCAGTGAAAAGTAACTTAGTTTAACCTGGGACCCAGGCCCATGAAATGTATTGAGTTTTAATTTATTTCTATTCTGTTTGTTCCGTGGTGTTCTCCACACCCACTTGAGTGCCTCTATATGCAGTTATGGAGGAAGGTACATTGTTATACAATTAGCAATTACACATTCTACCATGATTGCTGTTCTCCATATGTTTTTATTTGCTTCTGCTAGCCTCCCCTCCCACAGAGTCCTGCCGGGGTTGGAGAAGAGAGAGGGAGGAGAGAGGAGTTAGGGGAGGTGGGAGAACAGAGAAGTCGGAGAAGAGAGAGGGAGGGTAGAGGAGCGGAGGGAGGCGCGGAGGGAGGCGCGGAGCGATGGATGAATATGGTGGCTCAGGGCCAGGCGATGAGAGGCCTGCCAGAGACGAGAGGAGTGCAACAGACACACACACACACACACACACACACACAAGCAGTCGCACACGTACACACTTACACACACCTCCCACCAGGAAACATCTGAGCTATAAACAGAGCCACCTCCACTGACTGAGTCAGGATGTCAAAGTTGAGTTGAAACATGATTAACCCTGACCCTGACACTCACAGACAGAAATACACACAGTCACACGCGCGCGCGCACACACACACACACACAAACACGCACACACGCACACACGCAAACACACAGTACACACGCAAACACACAGTACACACAAACCCAATGCAGAATGATGAGAATTGTGCCTCAGGTTGTGGTCGGGCTATAATTAATACAGGTTCTAACTTGCGCCTAAAGTCAGGTCAGTTGTTCATGAAGATGCGTAATAAAAACTTGCAATGCTAGTGATAGCATCTCATCCACTCAAATCAACAGAATGGAGATGGAGGGAGAGAATGATGGACACAGGAATAAAATCAAAAAGGAAAACTGAGAGAGTGATAGAAAGAGGTATAGGGGGGAACGAGAGAAAGAGGAGAGAGAGGGGAAGAGATGGGGAGAGAGAGGAAGATAGGTGGAGAGAAAAGGGGTAGAGAAAGGCAGAGAAGGGGAGGCAGAAACAGAAGAGTGAGAGAATAGCGGGGGAGAGGCCCAGCAATGGAAAGGGGTAGCTGATCACCCATGTTATGTCAATAACTCCCATGCACCGGGGTCGTGTAAATTGATCTTTTCGAATTTCTCCTGGTGACAGTGCCTGTAGCAGCCCAGATAAATCACTGTACCTGTGGCTCTGCTCATTGATTGGTGGGACCTGTGGCCCTGGCTTGGAAAAGAGAGGAGCCGCTGGGATAAAGGGTTAGCACGATCAGGGTCAGCTATGGATCTACCTACCTAGCAGAGGAGAGGAGCCACTGGGATAAAGGGTTAGCACGACCAGGGTAAGATTTGGGTCTAACTACTTCAATCCTGAGGAGCTACTTCTACACTGCAAAAAATGTTGCCAATGAAACAAGACAATTTAGCTATATTTGAGGAGATATTTGCTTGAAATAAGTGAAATAATCTGCCAATGGAACAAGAACAATTACACGATATTCAGGGCATATTTTCTAAAAACAAGCAGTATAATCTAGCTTATTAAGGAAAATGTACCACATTTTAAGGATGGTAGGGTTTTCAACCTGAAAATAAGATAAATATACTTGATAAGCCATATGTTTTTTGCAGTGTAGCTCAGACTGACCTGCAGTATTCTGGTCATAACCGCACTAGGTCAACACAGACCAAAACGGAGCAACAGAAAGACCAACAAACACCAGCATAGACAAACACAGACCAGCATAGACAGACGCGGACCAAAACAGACCAGCATAGGCAGCGTAGGCCAACACAGACCAAAACAGACCAACGCAAATACAAACAAAGACCAACACAGACCAACACACAGACCAAAACCGACCAGCGTAGACCAACACAGATCAAAACAGACTGACACACAGACCAGAATAGATCAGCGTAGACCGAAGAACAAGTGACGAATGACCAGAAGAACCTGGCGCCAAACAGGGTTTGGCAAAGCCGCTCCAGGCCAAGTTGCACGGTCCCAGCTTGCCACTGGAACAGGCATGGACAATAATACCTGATGTCGATGCTCCTTTAACTGAGGTGGCTTCTCCGATCCTATCAAGAGAACCTCCCTTCTGCTTAACGCCCTCACAGCAGCTCCACAACTCCTATCTGTGTGTTGATCAGCATAGTGCTGCCTCCTGCAACCCGCTAATACAAAGGAGTTTTACACCACAGCTCTCCCTCACTTTCTTTCCCTCACTCTCTCCAGGGTCAGGGGGCAGCCGAAAGAACGTGGGTGGGTGGGGGGGGGCCGGTAGACTATCGCGTCTTGACTGCGGCACGCCGGTTTGTCGCCGCTCTAAAGAGGAGCCGCGTATCGGCTTTGTTGTTGTTTACGTTGTCGCGGCTCTCATCCGTCATCCCTAGCCCCCTCTCTCTCGCTCTCTCTCTCTCTCCCTCTCTCCCTCTCCTCCCCCCTCTCTGTCTTTCACAGATAGGCGACGGCACAGTGGGTAACCGGTAGCGGGAGTGTCGGTGAAACTCTGAATGAACCTCTCCGTCAGCCACGGGCATCAACACTTTGGAAAATATTTTTGGGGGCGGGACTCTGGTAATTGTGCCAGCTTCTGCTCTCCGCTTCCCACAACCGGGATAAGAAATGGGCAAGATGCCTGCCTCTCTGCCTCCACACTCCCCAGGGTTGTTTGTGTACCGTGTTTGTGTGTCTGTGTGTGTGTGTGTGTGTGTGTGTGTGTGTATTTCTCTGTGTGTGGTGTGTAACTGAGATAGAGAGCGAGCGAGCCAGTGAGTGTGTCATGGTTGTGAAGCGTCAGTTGCTCAGGTATTTCACCGGTGCGTCAGATGGGTTTTACCGTAACGCTATCGAGTGTTACTGCCTGTTTCCATGTTTCACCGTGTGTCCGCAGCCCCCCCCCCTCCCCCCCCCGGGTCAGTATCTCTCGGTTCTTACCGAGCCGTTCTCAGAAGGAGGTGCTCTTAAACATTCCACCTCTCCATCTCCAATCTTCGCCCGCTCCAGTTTGTCTCCAGCGACTTGGGCACACCATGGTTCCGTCCCTGAGTGTCATACCCACCTGAGTTTGTATGTGCCCGGCAAATGTGCGCGCGCCGGTGTGTGTGTGTGTGTGTGTGTGTGTGTGTGCGGCACGTCAGCGTGAGGGCCAGTCGGGGTAAACATTACATCACAGCGGATCTACAGCGGGGGCCTCAGGCCCGGCCCCTGGTCTGAGGAGAGGGGGTCTGTACGTGGGAACTGATCCTCAGCCTAATGGAGGAACAAAGGCCAAGCCCAGCCCAGCCTTCCCCAGCCCGGGCCTCACAACCATACAGCCCCCAAACAAAAGGCTGGTCGCAAGCTCTTAATTCCCAGGCAACGATATAAATTGTGCCGCGGCCTCGGGGACGAGGCAGGAACGAATGGGGGTGAAAACAGAATGGGAGAAAAATGGCCACAAAAGTCATAAAGGAGGTGGCTGCATACAGAGACGGGTGAGGACAGGGCCTTTTGTGTGGAGCTGGGGGATGGTGGCCGGGTGAGGGAGGTGCGAGGAGGGACAAAGGCCAGGTCAGCCACAGTCACAGGGGTCAAACAGGCCCCCCCCCCCCGCACCCGGCCACCCTCTTTCCGTGGAGGGAACTCTTTCCTTGGACCTTCAGGAGAAACTCTCCGTCAAGTCAGAAGATCAAGGAAGACAGATACACACACATTCATCTCATCCCAGAATGCCCTTCAACATCCATACCTTGGGAATTCTCTCCATCTGTGTGTTTCTGTGTGTGTGTGTGTGTGTGTGTGTGTCAGTAAGCTCGTCCCAGCAGACTGCCTAGCCCCACCCAGCAGCCCTACTCAAGGAGTGTCAGCACACTGTGTAAAGTGTACGGTAATTGGAGGGCTGTTTTATCTAGCCAGTCTCTGTGCTACTCCAGCACCCGAGTCATGGACAGGGGAGACCCAGCGAAAACACTGGCTCAACAGTTACCAATCATTTCTATCCCAGCAGAAGAAAAAGCCTGGTGGGACCAGCGCCCTGAGAAGGCCCCGTAAGGGCCACGCTCTACACGACAACAAAGACACTGTGGGTTTGACCCGCTCCTATACAGGGGGGAGGATGCAGACGACAGAACTCAGACCAGGGGCCCTCAGAGGGCCAGGGGCCAGGCACAGGGACAATCACAGCTGCTTCATTCACTCTCTGTGGTCTCTCTATTGCTCTGTCTCTTTCTCCTTCCCTCTCTCTCCTCACAGTAGATTGACACTTGCCTAAGTTGTCCCTACACATACAGAATGGCATCGAGCATATTTGCTTTTCATTTTCAAACACGCCTGTGCTAAGTGCACTTTCTTATTATTCTTCTATTCTTTTTACTATTTGAAACGGGTGCAACTGAAACAGAGGTTTCAGTTAGATAATTTTCAATGCCAATCCAAACAAACTCAAAACAGAACGGTTTATAATTATGATGACTAATTTTATAGAACTGTTCTTTTCAAATCTGTTTGTGCTGGACTGGGGTTGCTTTCTGTTTTTTCTGTTTTGGCGGACCTTTTTTCGCGCTCCTTGTTCCTCTGCTTGTATTGTGGCAGGAGATTCTATGGAATGCAATTAGGCAGCCTAAATTAAGTGGTAATGGAGAACCTGGTCTCTAAACTGTGGTTGCCCTGGCAACACCAGCTCACAATACTGCCTCCAGTAGTTTTGTCACTTTATCTGCAAAATGCACAACTGAGCCCTGAACCAGCTTGCCGGTTGGGGGGGACAGGGAGGAGGGTAGGGGTCGAACAGCTGCGCGCTAGGGGGTTCTCAGTGTCGTTTTATTTTTCAGTACAGGCAGTTGTCAAAAATTATTTTGTGAACCCTCTAAAACTGTACGATGCAGGCCTGTGAATTGGGATGGACGGCCATTGATATCCCTCAGATACCTTGTTTCTGTTGGTGTATTTCTGATGAGTGTACATTTGAGATGGAAGGAAGGAGCAAAAACCTCCATCTCCCTAATTTTCTTTTTGTTTCAATTCATGTCAGTATGTTAAATAGACCCGATCCAACTGCTATCACATTGGTGTCAATGGGCGAATCAACCCCTTAAGTAGAACCTAGCTGACCGTTCTTTTCAATGGCAAATGGCCTACGTCTAATTTCTCCACCGAAGGGATTTGCGGTGTATTGACACAGTTAGCCTATCTGCCGATGACGGGCAGGACCTGCCCAAGTTATGCCATTTGATCAAAGTAGCTGTGCATGTAGCCAACGGTATTAATTCTAACTTGATGACTAAATAAAACAACTTTTCCCCATCTTCATAGTATTGCCACTTCTCACCAATGAAATTGGCTTTAGATAGCTCAGATTATGATTTTGATGTTAAAATGTCTAATTATTTGGAATAGTGAAATATGTATGGCAAATGTGGTCTTGTTTTTAATCATATCTTTTAGAGTCACATGAGCCGTGTATTCTGAATCGAAACCACACGAATCAGTGTTATTTCTGATTCCTCCACAGTAGTGTTTGATTTTATTAAGTCATCACAACGGTTTATTCCATACAAATTCATTGGTTCTGATCTGGATCCTGATGTTGAAATATTAGAGAAGTTCTGACTCTGACACACACACACACACATGCACACACACACACACACAGATATACTCAGCAAGTAGACTTATCACAGACACAAACACAAACATACAACCTTATCGGAAAGGGTTGGATCCTGGGTGTTGCAGATGTTAAGTTATTGAGGTGGAACACACAGCTTAGTGCAGTTTGGGTCACCCAGGTGCTCAATGTTGGTGTCTGGACACACACACACACACACACACACACACACACACACACACACACAGGAGTGCATAGTGAGCAGGTTGCACAGGTGGTGTGTGAATTCCTGATTGTAGCGTTGCCAAGATATTATGGGATGTCCAAGGAGGGGAGGGGATGGCCGTAAGGCACACACATGTTCTAAAAGTCGCCTACAGATGAAAGAAGGAACACCCCTTCTGCTTCTCCAAAATGCCCTTTTGACTATGGGAGCGTAAGCAAAATATATAATATCTTTAATAGAATCCATATGTTCTGAAATGACTGTTCACTCTCTCTTTTCTTTTGTAATTTGTTCTCTGAAACACATTTTGCTTGAGCTAAAGGGTATCATATTTGTGGAAAAAGCCCCGACATGGCAGTCATCTATGGGCTGTATGTTGGACGTTGATACAGTGTGAAAGGTCTGGAAGGAATGTATAAGGCTTAAGGGAAACATAACAGTCATTTCTTAATGTTCTTCTGAAGATTTTGGCTAACAGATTGCTGTCCATGTTGATAGTGATGTGGGGTGGGGGTGTAAATAACGAAGTGTAACATTTAACACTTGACTGTCTGGTGCGTTCTGCTCAAATTGATAATAGAAATAACAACACCTGTTACTTGTTTGCATCTGAGTACGAACGCATTTAAGAAAATAAATGTTCAGGCCACTGTGGGGTTAACTGTTCACAGTTAAGGAATCTCAAGATATTGCTTGAAATTTCATTTAAAGAAGTTCTGGTTGCCCTTTATCAGCGATTCATTCTTTTGAGTTGCCTAAATTCACTTCTTCACAGGTCCAGTGCCAGAACGAATCAGTTTGGATAGGCTTTGGATTTCCAAAGGGGCACACGTTTCTTTGCTTGGAAATTTGTTTGTGTGCCCATGCTTCCGTATTCAAGCGTTTTAAATAGGTGTTATTAATAAAGACATTAACAGTAAATTAACGGTAATGTTAATTGGAATGTGGCATGAACATGACTGCCCACGATGTTATCTTTTTGTCAAACAAATGTCATCAGTAATGTGGTAATATTTGCATGTTTTTTCCAAAAAATTTCTAGCAACTGTGGGGTCCTCTGTGCTCTCGTCACATTTCCTTACATTCGTAAGTGGCAGGAACTTTCTCACTGGAGAAAGGGTCTGTGCGAGTGAAACAGCGCCCCCTGTCTTTACCGCGTGTCGACGATTCATCTGCTGGTGTGTATGACATGCTATACCCTTTGTAGCCACACCGCATTAGATACGTGGGCTACACACACTAAGACAGAAGGGCGCCGTTTCCATCCGTTGGTTGCTTTATCCGAGGTTGGGCGTTTCTATTCTATTTGTTGGCTCGCAACTCAGTCAAATATGTTATTAATTTTTCATTATTTCATTTGAACTGACAACGAGGAAAAAAACGTTTGGGCGGACAGCCTGAGATTCACCCGTAGCACCAGGTCTTCTTCAACATCAAATCGGCTTGGAAGTGAGGGAGAAGTGGGTGGGAGGGGGCGAGGGGGACAGCAGCCAGGAACCGTGGCCAAGGTGTGCTGTTGAAGTCCACCCCACGCCGCGAAAAGGAGAGGGGTCTGCTGGACGGGACATCAGACCGCTTCATCGCCATGGCAGCAGCCAACCACGAGAGCTCGCGCCAAGTGGCTTGGCACGGCAATCCCAGAATCCTTCACAGCACAATGCAGTTGAGCGCAGTGCATTCCTTTAGTGGTGGAAGTGGGGTATTAGGATTGCATACGGTGGGTTCTGATTGGCTGCTGTGATTGTGAGGAGTTGGAAGGATCCTCTTCAGATGAGGATGTAAGCCATCTAGAGTTCAGAGCTGGCTGGCCAACTAAAACAGTTGAACTCCCTAAGTGCATTTGGTCCATCCCTCTCTGTTGTCAGAGCAACTCTTGATTTTTGAATTTCTGGTGGACCGATTTCAGGTTACATAAGCATAAGGTACAGTTGTTTCTTTGAATACTTACACAGAATTGATTTACATCTAGTTGATGATCTCTGGACCAATAACTATATTGATCCTCTATTAAACGGAAAATTGACTTAGGGAATGTACAGCTTTTTGTCGGCATTCATTTCCTCCCACTTCATAGGCTACTGGCTGTAGCAGGATGTCATCACCTTTGGCCAGTCACAATGAGCAAAACACACTGAAAGTGGCCTTTCCCGACTGTGAAGGCGTGACTCTTAGCCCCCTCACGGGTGGTGATGTATGGGAGTCAGAGGTCTAGGATGGCTCCCGCGTTCTCCTGTTACTGTTAAAAGGTGCTGCAGCTGGCCGAGGAATGGGACCCTTTTACCAGCCATTTACTGCCCTGTTTATGTGACACCAAGTCAGGACACTGGGACATTCACAGTGCCTTTAGAGTCTAATGTTATCCATGATGACACACACACACACACACACACACACACACACACACACACACAAACACACATTGGCTACACATACATCCACGCTGTCTCTACACACATACGCACTCGCTACAACCACACTGTCACTACACACACACACACACACACACAAACTGGGTATACATACACCCACACTGTCTCTACACACACACACAAACTGGGTATACATACATCCACACTGTCACTACACACACACACTCGCTGGCCCCTACGCAATGTTATGGGTTATTTCGTATACCAGCCCATCTCTAAACATTAACTGGGACACCACAGTCGTAGTCATATCTGGTTCTGAGCTGGTCCAATAATATAATGGCAATGGAAAGTGAGTGGGGCTGGTTTAATGGTGACTCAATAAGTCCCCAGACTGACTCACCTTCACACACACACACACACACACACACACACACACACACACACACACGCAGGTACATTGCGTAGTTAGAGGTGGTGGGCGACTGACGGGTAAACAACACCGTGCTGTGTGTTGATCTGCTGATCCACCGTACCTGTTGGAATGTGTCATCCTTTTCTCCATCTCCATCAGCTTCGTTAGCTTGGACTTAGTCACGGCGTCTGCCTGGGGAACGCGCTTGATCACCGCCTCGCTCACACGTGGTGTGTCTATTTACTGCCTGCATACGGACGTAGGCATTTACTGACGCACACACACACACACACACACACACACACACAACTGTAACTTTCTCCAGAAATTCTCATGCTAAGGATGCGGCGGTCAGGTAGCAACAACCTGCCGCTGCTTCCTCGCCTTGTCCTCTGTCCCTCACATCGCCTTTCTCCCGCCGCGGAGATACTGTCCACGTCCAACACGGACACAGTCTCGCTGAGGTAAAGGTGTTGGCAAAGGGCAAAAGGGCAAAACTCTCAGCTTAAACACATCGTAGCGTTATTCCTGTTTCACTCCTTCTGTAATTGTAATTGCCCCTCGGTCATGCCAGTGTTACATTTTGACGATAACCGTTCTGCAGAGTAATGGAGACTTTCCATACCGAGGGATTGGGGGGGGGGCATTTAAACGAGTAGTGCAGGAGGAATGGGAGAGAGGGAGGCGAGGGGACTCCCACCTTGTGAGAGGGGATGAGGGGCGGTTGAGACTCTCTCCACTTTGGCACGGGGCTGCTAAATAATGAATGGCTGGTGGAGGCATTGGCAGTTTGAAATGTAAATGTGACGGATGGAGGTGTGTGACGCTGCCGCTGGTGGCCCAGACCGAGAGAGGGAGATGTGACTGGAATGGAGATGTGCCCCCCCCCCCCCAAAGCGGTGCGTAGTAGGACAGAGAAAGAAGAGAGAGAAGGAGACCATTATCTCTGCTTTGACCTGAGACATGCTTTCAAGTGCATGAAGGAGAGAGCGAGAGAAAGGGGAAGCAAAAAAAGGGGAGAACAAGAGAAAGAGGAACCAACAGACAGGGGTAATAGAGAGAGAGAGAGAGAGAGAGGCGGTGTGGACGTGTGGGCGATGGGTTCTTCCCTTCAGATATATACCCTATAAAGCAATAAATTCCAACACATTTCATGCATGTCAACCAGCACCAGTAAAAGGCTGCTGTCTTCCTCTGAAGCAGACCCTTGGGGCCAGAGGCTGAGGTGACTGTGAAGGACAATTCTTTCCCACTCCCTCTTCCACCCTTCTCTTCTCTCTACTGATCCCCCCAAAGGGGAGACCTTCTGGTCCCTGAGTCCACGGGCACCCACATATCCCAGAGAGCCTTGCAGTGAGAATGTCAGGATTGCCAGTCCAAACGCCCAAACTCCCATCCTTCATTTTCTCTAAATTCATCAAAGACTGGGAAGAAATTCCCCCAAGAAGAGGCCGGGAATCATAAGGACGAAGGACATGGGACCCAGAGAGAAGAAAGAGGAGAAAGGAAAGAAGAGAGATGGAGATTGAGGAAAGAAGGGAGAAAGGAGAGAAGAGAAATTAGGAGCTAGAGGAGCAAAGAAAATAGTATTGAGTGGAATAATGCATGGAATAAACAGTCATAAAGACGAGGACATGTCTACTCATAGTGTGTCTGAGGTAGAACAGTATCTAGCAGGTAGTTAGGACCCCTGTCCTCATCTACCTTCTGAAGTCAGTTGGTCAGACAGTTAGCATACGACAATAAACAAACAGACTCATCCATGACATACAACAATAAACAGACAGACTCATCCATGACAGGCTGCCAGGCTAACAGGTAACCACAAGAGGAATGGAGGGGAACAGAGGTGTTTGTGACAGATGACTATAGTCCCTAGAAAACCACTTGTCAGTGGCGTCGTTAGGTCTGGGCGTCTGGGGCTATAGCCCCGTATCTTTTATGAATAGCCCCGGATCTAAAAATGCACCAAAAAAATTAATAATAAAAAATATCCTGATTTATTCATCTATAATTCCGATCGCGCATTATGACAATGTAGATGTGTAGGCCACTAGCATATACATCAAAATTTCCTCATGTACATTCAAAATCCTATACTTTCTGTCCCGGGGGGCATGAGGGGGGTGGCTAAGCCCCGAATGGATTGTGATCCTAGCAACGCCTCTGCCACTTGTCACTCCACTCAGACCATCTGGATGAGCTGAGAAAACCTCCTCCCCTTTCTAACCCCTCCTCTCCACCTACCTCCCCCCTCTAACACCTTCTCTTCACCTCCTCCCTTATGGCTTCTCTCCCTTGAACCTCTTCCTCTTCACCTCTCCACTTCTAACTGCTTCCAGTTACCACAACACTATGACACCATAACACAACTGAACACCAGTACCACAACACTATAACACCATAATGCTACTGGCCAACAGTATCACAACAGTATAACACCATAGCGCAACTGACCTCCAGTACCACAACACTATAACACCATAACACAACTGACCTCCAGTACCACAACACTATAACACAATTCACCTCCAGTACCACAAAACTATAACACCATACCACAACTGACCTCCAGTATCACAACACTATAACACCATAATGCAGCTGACCTCCAGTAACACAATACTATAACACCATAACACAACTAACCTCCAGTACCACCACACTATAATACCATAACACAATTCACCTCCAGTACCACAAAACTATGACAGCATAACACAACTACCATCCAGTACCACAACACTATAACACCATAACACAATTGAACTCCAGTACCACAACAATATAACACCATAACACAACTGACCACCAGTAGCAGATCACTATAACACCATAACACATCTGACCACCAGTACCACAACACTATAACACAACTGACCTCCAGTACCACAAAACTATAACACCATAATACAACTGACTACCAGTACCACAACAATACAACTCCATAACACAAATGACCTCCAGTACCAGAACATTATAGCATCATAACACAACTGACATTCAGTCAGTACAATATACTACAGTACTTAATTACTATTTTTTTCACACTAGAAATGGAAATGAGCCCTGAATGCATTTCTTCTCCTCTTTGAGAAATATAGCTTTCCTAAATAAATTTCCTATCATCAAGATTGGCAAATGTGGACCTATTCCATTATAAAATCATAGGTGTTTTGTGTATTTTCTGTTTCTACACTGCATAGCAGAGACTGGTTTACTGTAGCTGCTGCTGGATATGTCCATTCTCCTCCAGGACAGTGGGTTGGATAACCAGAGCCAGAGAGAAGGCTGCAGGGAGCCCTGTCTGATGTGTGGCCGCTGGCACAACTCAAGAGCAATACCCAGGACGAGTGACATTACTGCAGATTACCGCCTGGACTTGGCAGCCTGTGTGTGTGTGTTTGTCCCTTTGGACAGTCACTGTGCCAAAGCATGTTTAAGAGTGGTCACACTTCTCTCAGGAGGAATCTAATTCTATTTTGGATGTTTTGAGGGGCTGATATTGTATGCAATCTGCAGGGAGACGGTCTGGAGGCCAGTGTGAGGTAGGGCAGGGTCAGGTTGGGAAGGGAAGGGCCAGTTAGGGAAGGGTCAGGTAGGGAAGGGTCAGGTTGGGAAGGGAAGGGCCAGTTAGGGAAGGGTCAGGTAGGGAAGGGTCAGGTTGGGAAGGGAAGGGCCAGTTAGGAAGGGTCTGGTAGGGAATGGTCAGGTAGGGAAGGATTAGGTTGGGAAGGGAAGGGTCAGGTAGGGAAGGGAAGGGTCAGATTGGGAAGGGTCAGGTAGGGAAGGGTCGGGTAGGGAAGGGAAGGGTCAGGTTGGGAAGGGTCAGGTTGGGAAGGGTCAGGATGGGAAGGGTCAGGTTGGGAAGGGTCAGGTAGGGCAGGGTCAGGTAGGGATGGGTCAGGTAGGGCAGGGTCAGGCAGGGCAGTCAGGGGGTTGAAACAGTCATGGAGGGGTCTCCTAGGGCAGGGTGAAAACTATGGACTTCTCTGGTTTAATGGCTTAGCAGACAGCTGTTGGTGTGTGTGCGCGCGCGCGCGCGTTGTATAGTCTGTCTGTGCCACTATAACTACGCAACATGCCACACAACTACACAAAACACTGAAAAACAAAACACACTGCACAACACAACAGTGGTTGGGACGATGGTGTGGTGTGAGATTTTGGGCGGGATCTGGGTGAGATGTGGTTGAGATGTGGTTGAGATGTAGGTGGTTGTTAAAGTGAACAGAACAGATGAAGTGGAAGTAGCAGTCAAGCCTAGAATCACGCGTCGCCGAACGTCCCACCCCCCACCTCCCTAGAACCCTAAGATGATTCTCACACAGCAAGGGAAGTGGAGTCCTGTCAAGCCTGAGAGAGATAGGAAGGTCTGGGGTGGCGGGCGGTGTGCCCGCATGAATGTGTGTGTGTGTGTGTGTGTGTGTGTGTGTGGTGGTTGAGAGAGAGGTCGATGTAATGGAGCCTCAATCTTGTCAAGATGGATTAGCTGTATGACTTTGAGGCTTTTTTTCCTGTCTTTGTGAGCAGGGAGATATCACTGTAGTCTCTCATTGTTATAGATACAATTTGAACACACTGAAATAAGTCAAACGTTTTCCAGTTTGAAAATGAGTTGCCTGATTCATGTGGCTTCATAGGTTTGATGACTACTACATTCAGAATAATGGTAATAGCATCTCTGGTTTCAAATATTTCCCTTGGCTCACTTTTAACTTCACATCAAGTCTTCTTAGATTAAGGACATCATCATTTATTTGGTTTAAAAAATAACAATAAATTGGTAAACAGCATATCAAAAAGCCATCCAGTGAGAGTCCCTACACATAGGAAGCTGCTGGACAAGGATGTTCTGTGTCGTATGTGTGGTCCTCTGATCAACCACAAAGCATTCATTAAATACACACTAAAATCTCATCCACAGGTGATGAAGATACCCAATGTGACTGCAGGGTTTGGTATCATGTCACACCTTTCACTTGCCTGATAAACACCTGATAAACACCTATCACCTCTGCTCAGAGCCAAACACATTATGGTCTTGAGGGATGTAGGTGACAGCATGAAGCAGCAAAGAACCCCCCCACCCACCCACCCACACACACACACACACACACACAACCACACACAAGCTGAGACACACACACAGAAAGAGATACAGAAATTCCAGGCCAGTGTTCATACTGTGTCAATGCAAGCAATCAGTGTAATTGATGAGAATGAAGTGAGAGGCTGAGGTTTTTGGAAGCTGTTAATTATGTCCTGTAGGTCTGTAACTTGTCTGTGGTTTAAGGTGTTTCTCTGTACCTCTACGAGCCAAAACATGACACCTGACCCAATAATGGAAAGTTATAAGGTGTCAGCTCTGTCTTTCACTCTGTCTCTATTTCATCCCCATCTACACATCATTCCTTTTCCCCTCGGTCTCTTTCTCTCACTGATTGATGTGGTGGGGGATTTTAAGACTTCTTCTCTTGCCACAACAGGGGATACCCTACACCAGGCAATTGACTGCACCATATAATGGTGACATCACTCCCAAAGATGGCCGCCGACTAACCCATAATGGCTGCTACCTTCCTCCTTCCCTTCTCCCAGGCGCTCAACATACTTCACAGCAATTAAAGAAAAATAGATTTGTTCATGGAAAAATAATGAAAACAAACAATCTGCTGAGGGTAAAGCATGCCCCAGGAGAGAAAGAAACAGAGGGAGGTGGAGGAGAGAAAGGAAGGGAGAGAGGTGGATGAGAGCAGGGTAGCAGGATTGAAAAATGCTGGTGTAGAGAGGTTTAATTGTGTGGTGTTAGTGCTCCTTCATTACTCCTGGCCATCTAGTGCTAGCATTTTTTACCGCCATATGACTGCTTACTAAGGGGTGGCATGATTTCTCCTTAATGCCTGGGTTAGGGTGACAGGACAGACACAAACACATGCAGACACATACATACATACACATACACACACAAACATACACATACAACCTCAAAAGTACAGAGACAGTAAGTAATATCCAGCCTAAGGCCATCAGTTTTTTTTGTCACATTGGGACTTTTGTCAATAATATGATGTGGTTGTTCAAAACTCTCATTGCAAAACTCCAAACCGATCACACTTGTAACCCATTAAATCTTACATTCAAAACAATTGATATTGCTTTAATTTGGTTTGTTAACATATTTATAATTTCCATAATTTCTATCCCTTAATCAAGTGTGATCTACAATCCTTGATCCAAAAAAATGAACTTGTATTGTAACAGGGGTTTTCTGTCCCATCAGTTGTAACAAATAGTACAAGAAAGAAATGTCAGTGTTTAGCACACGCTACACTGATTTGCGTCAGTTTGTCTGTCGGCGTTTGGCCATGATGTCTTGTCCGCGTCACAATGAATACCTTCATTTTTCATGAATCTAAACGTGACATTGGTCACCAGTGAAGTCATGATAAGGCTTTTCCACGAGCTGAAGGAGGGTGACAAGTTCAGGATAATGGTGGTCATAGACCTTCCACCTTCATAATGAAAAGGAGATTATGGGGCAGGCCTAGGGTCAGGAATCAGGGATTGTCCCAAACCCATTCCTGAATCGCCTCTGAATGGTGGAACTGAACACTATCACCCACAATTCCGTTGAGTTCAGTGAGGTGTGCAGTCACAGCATTGTAAGACCCTAGAAGGGGCTTATGTCCTACCAACCCATCTTCAGGTGGCTACACATATGAATATGTTTTCCCCACATAGTCCAGGGACTTGGACAGTTGCTTATTGGCCAATGATATTCAAGATCATGCCCAGTTTTGTAGTTTTGACCTAGTACAGAGGCTCTCTGGCTTTCTCTGTCTTGCTGTTTATTCGGGTCTATATTGGAAGGCATTGCCCGCATTCACATGGTTTAGATGGTTATATAGTTAACAGTTGTAGTTACTACTATGGATGGCAATCATGTCCTGTTTATGACAGCATTGTATAGGACATAGGCAATGCATTGGTCTTTGTGGCTCACAGTACCAACACCAAGATGTTTGGTTTGAATCCCACTGAGGTCATATACAAATCTATGGCCTCAGGGTGACGATTCTGTACTTTTCAATCTGAACATAGTAGCATACAGTATATTCACCAAATGGCTGACTGACGATCAATTAGGGACAATGAGCATCATCGTAGTAAAATATTTTTTAACAATCGAGACGAAAATCCTTTGAAAGTCATGTACTTTGTTAGAATATCATTTATTTCAATGTGAAACATTTCTATCTAGATCGTTTGTTGTGCTCAGTCAATGTCAGACATGCTTAGAGTTTGGAAAAAACTGCTTTTTGGATGATCTGTTGTGTTTTTTGTACTAATAGCGGTGAAATATTACCACATACATGTGAATAGTACCAAAGTGACTAAAAATACTGTACGATGACTGTGAATTCTAAACATTGGTACACATACACATTCATGCAGTATGTGCACACTTAGATATATACATTCACACCTGAACATACACATTTACACTGACACACTTTCTTCTATTGCATTAGGAAACAGTTGCATAAAAGGGTACAAGCTTTCTCTCTCTCTTCTCAATTGCTTTTGCTCTCTCACGCACATACACACTGTCTTTGTCAGAAGATGACATTTTCCTGGAGCTTCCATAAGAACTACGCTGTCGTGGTTGTGTGTATAAAATTACTTACATTTGATGTCCTTAACACTGCGTGTCTGACACTGTGTGTGTGTGTGTGTGTGTGTGTTTGTGTGTGTGTGTGAGAGCGGGCGAAAGAGTCTGCCTGTATGTGTACGTGTGCGTATGTGTTTGCGTGTGTGTGTTTGTTTGCATTCATGCCCGTGTTTGCTTTTACGTGTGTGTGTGTCAGTGTACAACGTGTGTGTGTGTATCCTGGCAGTGTGTGATGTGCGCTGCCTTTGAGCGGACTCCCTGCTGTTGCTGCGGGCTGCATGGCGTCACACGTTGCCATGCGTTAGCCACGTTAACACCGCAGTGGCTACAGCTCCATTTGGGCTCGTTTGAAGCCAGAAGATGAAAGACCAGCGTCCACTGATCCAAAGACTGAGATCTCTGACAACTATTTGGCCGTGTTGCACAAACTGTAGATTCACAACCAAATGGCACACAAACATATTAACCCCAGGAGAAGGGGGTGGGTCATTCTAAGTACAATCAGCTATATCTGTATGTTTTCAGTTCTTTTTTAACCATGGTGTTTAGGTATTTTATTCACAAGTAGAGGACGGAATGGCTGCATCAAATATTCTTGAAGTTGTTTGTAAATTAACATTCAGCAAAAGCAGTCGCTTCCCTCCGTTATGAAAGAGAATTTAACGTCCTCCAAGTAGCTGCAGGCTAAAACAACAAGACTTTAAACGAATGCTCTCAAAAACATTGAGCTGAACCATTATAGTGTGCATCCTAATCTTCTGTTTCCTGTACGTGTGTCTGCGCTTCAATGCGCGCGCGTGTGTGTTTGTGTCCGTCCGTCCATCCGTGCGTGTGTGCGTGTGTGTCTGTGTGTGTGTGGGTGTGTCTAAACGTTGTGCGTGTTTTTCTTTGTTTGTGTTTGAGAGACTGTGTCTTTGTGAGTCTGTCTGAGTGTGAACCCCATTTATGTGTACTCGTGGGGAAAAAGAAAATGGTCCCGACAAGGATTTGTGGCTGGTTCTCACTAGGGAAATTGTGTTTTCTGACTCAGGGCTTGGATATAAGGAAAAACATTATGTCCAAACAATTGGGCATAGTGTTCGAATTGTGCTTACTTTCAGGTTAAGACATTGCCGGTTTAGGGTTAGGCGTTATGGCTAGATTAAGAGGTTAAGTTTAGGTATAAAAGTTAGGTTACTGAGGTTAGGGTATGGGTAATGGTTGAAGTTAGGGCAAGGGAAAAGGGAAAATGTATTTCTGGTTCCGGATTAGGTCTCTCAGGTCCCTACAAGGATTGAAAAACAAACATGTGTGTGTGTGTGTGTGTGTGTGTGTGTATTCCCTCCCTAATTCAGTGCTCTACAGAGGAGCACTAACATCTACTGCACCTCTGGGGTGAAACTTAGAGTAACTTCCCAGACTATGTCGAACTGAACTGTGAATACCGTTTTAATGTCTCTGCATAAAGTTCCAAGGAAGTTGGAGGTTATTTCACAAGTCAAGGCTGAATAGCAATAATGTAATTACTTGGCGCTAGCATGGTACCTTTTTCCAAATACTTAAGTTCCTTCCACGAATATTTAAAGATTGTGCTGGCTTTAGATAGAAACTTCGTGCAAGCCGTATTCAGAGCCTCATGGCCAACATCCCAAGCTATCCCTTGAACATAATAATGAGAGAGTGGAAAACAGAAAGTGAAAGACATAGAAAGACAGAGAGAGAAATGGAGAGACATAAAGAGCTAGAGTGAATGGCAGAGAGGGAAACAGAGAGAGCACCCCTTTGAAGGTTTTGCTCTTAATCATTATGATCTACAAAATACAGTACGAGAAAACGATCCACAGTCTTGGACTGAAGGAGTCATTGTTTCGGCACCCCACTGGAGATGGCTCGACATCCACTCCGGAGAAGTGTTCTCTGTGTTCTTTCAGCAGGCTCACTGCCACTTACTCACCTCTTGTCATCTTGTTTCAGCTGGTAAGACTCGGGTCCTCTGGAGTGCGATGAAACATGGATTCAAGGCTGCGGGCGTATTTTGGGTCTGCGCCCTACCCTGTCTTATGAAGTTGAGCGAGAGTCACCGGCGGTCTCCACCTCCTCTTTAAGTTCAGTCGTCCCTGTGACATCACCGGGGGACAGTCTCCACCTCCTGTATGTCCAGCAATAGATTGGGACCTTCATACCGGAACGAGGGGCACTCGTGGGGAGTGATGGCGGGCGGACCCCTGCGGCAAATAACCTATTGACAGGCCCTGACCTCTCCCTGTGCCGTTCAGGCTGAGCGGACCTGCAGTGAACATGTGCTGGATAGAGGATGGGCTCAGCGGGAGGATGAGGGAGGGGAGATGTGTGGGACGCTGCTGTGCGAAGAAGAGGAGGTAGAGGGGGGTGAGCTGAGTCCCTCCCCCTTCATTGATCCCCCCCCCCACACACACACACACACACATACCCCACTCCCCTCCTGTCTGCTTCGATGCCCCCCCCCGCCACACCCCACAGAGGCAGCGGTCCATCTCTGGGTGCAGATTGGTTGTGACAGCAGCCCTATTTCAAGTGGAGTTTTGAGTTAAATTGGAGTGAGCAATACCACCTGTGTTGTGTGGAAGGAGGCCTGGCCTGCTCTGGTCCAGTTCTGTACTCTGGAGAGCTGCTGATACCTGCTACCTTCAAAGCCTACATCCTCTCATGCAATCTGCCCCAGATGCTCCCTGGGTAGTTTAGCTAGTGAGTGTAGTGTGGTGTAGTGTGTGTGTGTGTGTGTGTGTGTGTGTGTGTGTAGCGCGGTGAGTCTCTTTGCTGCCTGTCTGTCTGCCTGCCTGCCAGCGCAAGGTCTCTTCTCCTCCCTCCTCTGCTTACTGTTCTTAGATGGAGTTGCTCAAGGCAGTGGAGTGTAAATTCAACACTCACACACTTTCACATCCCATTCCATTAAAGTCTACGCCAAAACTCGGCCAACAAAAAGAAGCACAAAAACGGATCCAATGTCAAAATCTTAAGTACACCCACAATGGCTATGAATAATCTATAATGGATAAAACAGAGAGGACTGGAGGGAAGAGAACGGCTGCTGCTGATTCGTTGTGAGTGGTCCTGGGTGTTCAGCGTTGTAGCAATGGGGTGGGGTCGGCTAGGACGAGGAATGGTGCTGAAAGGTTCATTGCCCAACTCCAGTACGTATCGTTAACCCCTACAGCAGTCACAGTCATGTCAGAGTGCCTGAGGTCACAGGTGTCAGATCAGTGAAGCTCACAGGTATCAGATCAGTGGCGCTCATAGGTGTCAGATCAGTGGAGGTCACAGGTGTCAGATCAGTGGAGGTCACGGGTGTCAGAGCTTTGGAGATCGCAGTTGTCAGATCAGTGGCCTCCTCTGGGGCGAAAGAGGGGGAAAGTCTTTTGAAGAACCAAAAACCTTTCACCTTTCACATCATGGATGTGACCTTTGCATTGGCCAGTTATACTCTTTCCCCCTACAAACCCACAGTGTGAACATTTATGTTTTAACTGTGTGTAAATACTGGTTCTAGCCGGACCGGAGATCATTGGTTCCTCTGCTGAGTAGGTTGGCTGACCAGAGAGTGAAGGGACAGCGGCAAGGCCTCCTGCCACCCAAGCGGGATACAGTAGATATCAGTTAGTGAGGAGAGCAACAGGAACAGCATGGGGTTAGTGGAGGGGTCGCCACACTTACTGGTCGGCCGAGTTCATTTCCACAGCTGTCCACCGTCAAGGCTTCCCCTCCGAGAGGTGGAGAGGAAGGCAGAGAAAGACAGAGAGAGAGAGAGAGAGAGAGAGAGAATGCAAAAGCGATATATGGAGAGAGCGTGGTCGTTGGGGCCAGTAAAACGCCTCATTCACTCCCTGATCACAGCCAACACTCTATCTCTCTGTCACACAGACACACACACTCACACTCTCTCACACACACACACACACACACACACACACACACACACACAGAGAGACAGCCCCTCCGCCCTTGTTCCTCAGTGCTGAAAAGAGGGACTTGGCTTCCTCGGTGTTACAGCGACTCTCTGTTTCCCAAAGTCTGACCAGTGTCACATTTTTAACCAAACTGACTGCAATTTGTGTGCAAATCACGATGACCGGACGTTTATTAATTATGTTAATGTTTGTCTTGATTTTATTTCAGGAAAATTACATGATAATCTGATGCAGTTTCCCCAAATGCAAGCACACACACTCACACACACACAATACACACACATACAAGTAGGCCTGGAGGTAGAATTTGAAGCCGTTCTGTTTTATTGGTTAGTATACCTGCCAGCTGTCTTGGTAAAAGACATCTGCTTTATGTTCAAATACATAACATGATGCTTTGTGAACACTTTTTACTGTATTTCTATACATTTGACCTAAAGTGTAGTCAGATCATTAAGTCCTAGGAGGTAGAATGAACCAGACTAAACAAATAATTACAAATGACTTGTACTTCACTGAGCAAACGGTTCCAACATTAAAATCTTTTGTTAGAAAATGTATGTGAACCTCTAGATTGATCTGTTCAATAAAGTGTATTAACGATTCAAAGGTTTGATGCCATATTGTTTTCTATTGAAGACATTTTTTTCAGTTTTTTTGGAGAGGAATGTGGTGTAGATGATAGAGCTTGGGCTGAAAGAGCAGCAGCTGGGATTTGAACCCATGCTGCGGGAGTGCATGGACCCCAGTGACCAGCCTACACCACATTATCCCGCATTATCTGTGTGGAATGACAACATCAAGTGTGGAACTTTACAAACTTTTGAAATACGCATTTGCAGTATTTCGGAGTTGCGTTTTGGGGTATGCCTGACCGAGTAGTTACTCACTGGTGAATGATGTCTGGAGCTCTTTTGTTATTAATACGTCTTTTCTGAACACTTGTAAACTAATCCTGATAATGCTCTAACTGAATCATGAACGGTAATGTATATGAAGGGGTTAAAGTGGTTACAAAAAAACATGCTACCCTCCCACCATTACCAAAAACAAAGGAGGTCAGCATTTTGGGGGAGTCATGATGTTTTCACTTCTTTAATCTCCCTGTGTTATTATTCCCAATATTTTCATGATCGTTCATTATTATGGTACCATCCTCATAAATTGTTCTGAACTATCTTTTCATTCACACTGTTAACAGTGAATCCAAAATGCTGCATTATTCACCATTGAGTGACTTTTGGCGCATTATTCCCCTTTGAGTTAATGTTTCACTCAAGAGAATGGGGACTTAAGTCTATAATTTGTTGCTAGAGTTGGCGGACACAGAAAGGGTAAAGAAAAAAAACATTTTACACTGCAGAAGCACTCCAAAGTCTTTAGGGCAGGTCTTCATAGTGGCGGAATAACAGTCAATTTGCCTACAAGCAAGGGATGTCAGTTTCTACAGCAGTGGGTGTGGGCTTGTTGTGTCTAGTTGCTTGCGGGCTTGTAGCCAGTCTTTTTAATATAGCTGACTCCAGACTATTGTAGTCAAAGTGGGTGGAGCTGTAAACCAGGGTCTTACTGTTATAACTATTTGTTATTAGCTTCACACTGTTAAGTCAATGGTGAATGATAGTCAATAATGAAGACAATGAATAAAGAAGACAATGAATATAATGAAATGTATTACTGAGGAGGAACACTGCTCTGCAGGCCTGTGATGGCTGAGGGAACTAAGGTACAGGCTTATTTATGCAGAGGAATGTTCCCCTCGAGTCTAGATTGCCAAAAATTCACAGCCTAAAACATTTGTCCTGGGTTTTGGGTCCCGGTGCCTACTGCCGATGCTGTGGTCGGGGCTGTCCACCATGGTTTTGGGTTTGATGGCGAGTGTGTGTCTGTTTGAGGGGGGTGTAGGTGTGCACGCCTAAAAAAGAAAGTTGAAATGATGCTAATATCGATGGTTTGCAGATAGATAATGTCTTTTAATATAGATGGTTTACAGATAGATAATGTCTTCTAATATCAATGGTTTACAGATAGATAATGTCTTCTAATACCAATGGTTTATAGATATATAATGTCTTCTAATATAGATGGTTTACAGACAGATAACGTCTTCTCACACTTGGCTGATCTACTTCAACTAAAAATGTAAAAAACAGTAGCAAGACAGAACAGTGCTGAAAATAACTAGAAGCTAGACTCTGGAAAACCCAAGTCATTACTTGTTTACTCAGTAATAAATTATTACTTTTAGTTTGTCAACGTGCTTGTACATGTCAGTTTTACCTTATTTAAATCAACTGTCGAGAAAATGATGACTAATCTGTGATCCGAGCTGGTCCGTAACTGTTATTAGATGCCCAGCCACCACAACAGACCAGTATTGGTTCATAACCTTGGGACCGCTGGGATATCTGGGGTCAGTGGCTGGTCTGGTCCGTTGACGGTTAAAGTGCGGTCAGATGTTACGACCATGTGTTAACACTGTCAGCTCTACCACCCGCTCATAATGACAGGCCAATCGATTGTAGTCTGGCCTCCGTGGTGACCAATCAAATGAACCCACATAGCGCAGGCCGGAGACAGGGTGGCTTCGGGGAATAAGTGGCTGTGTGAAGTAGGTTGTTTTATTTGTCTTTACTTTCTGCTTTCTGCCAGCTCCAAAGAGGGCTTTCTTGGAAACAGGGTTTTGGGGGACACTCATAAAGGGTTTACCCAAAGAAATAAAACATCGATTAAGTTCTTAAGAACAGCCTTTTGCTTTATAATGCAGACAGTTAAACAACACATCGATAAAACATTTTAGAATGCGTTCAGCTCTAAACCTCCTGCCTTCTCCATCTATCCCCTCATCTAACCCACCCCAGTCCCTTTAACACCAACGGGAATAAAGCGCTGGACTTGTGAGATGAACAGAGGATTCTTCTGATCTGTCGTTGCACTGTTAGCCGACACAAGAACCTCCTCATTGTCCAGTGTCCGTTCTTAACACCGTTCCATCCGTCCGTCCTGAATGGTCTGTTTGTCCAAGAGCTCTCACCAGAGTCCAGGACGGCCAGAACCGCAGGGCCCTGTTGGTGATGGATGTCACCCAGAGGAGAGGGCCCCCGTCTGGACAAATGGACAGCTGGACACTCTCTGACAGGCAAAGTCAGTGGGATCACTTGAGAATGACACGGATGGTCACCACTGATATGACACACACACACACACACACACACACACAGATAGTGTGGGGTTCTGTTTATTGTGTCTCCAAGTTACATGTAAACATACATTATGCGGTACTTCATTTACAGGTACAATCTGTTAGCCAATGCAGCTGTGCTAATCAAACCTTTTGATAAGGGATTTCTACATGTTACATGCTATATTGAAGTACTAGATAATAATGAAAACAAAATAAAATGACTCAAAGAAAGTAAGAGAGACGTAGATGAATATTTACTGAAGAGTCATGAAGAGTGCAAGAGAGTTACTGCCAATTCTGCTGCCTGTGTCCCTGGGCTTACATTTCAAAATGCCTTGAGGTGTTTGGAAGATTAGCCCTATGGATTATACCCTTAAAAAAGAAGGTAAAAAAATAGAATCCTACATAACAACTACCCTGCCATCGTGTAACGTGGAACTAGTATTAAAAAATAGTATTAAAAACACACATATTTTCATTATGATGACATTATAGAAAACGAATCGTGGTTCCACACCACTCTGCATTGGTCGTCTCCAAGTTCATTAAATAAACTATTTCACCAGTCTGAGAGGATTTCTTCTCTTCTGTCCCCTGATAATCTGTTTATCCCAAAGTGTCACGTTACATTTGCAGAGCAGCTGGAGGGACCAGTGGCATCTTGTACGGAGGGCTTCAGCATGATTAGCCTGGCTTGTATTTGGCGAGCACTCAGACTTGTCAAATCCTTTGATCTGAACTGTCTCCATAATCACTTCAAAAAGTATTCCTGCTTGAGACCGTGAGGGCTTTACAAATGTGCCTCTTTACTTCTCTCTCTCACTCTCTCACTCTCTCTCTCTCTCTCTCTCTCTCGCTCTCTCTCTCTCTCTCTCTCTGCTCAGGGACTTTCTCTAAAGGTCTGTCTAACTAGCTACTACTACCCAAGGTGCAGCTTGGATTTCATATCTGAAATACCACTGTAATTTTCTCTCTCCCTCTGTCTGTCTCTCCTACACCAATGGACTATAAGAATGTAACCACAATGGAAAGAGACAATGCCTGCCTGTGAGAATATTTCTAATATCCTGCCTCTGTACCTGGTCAGCTGCAGCTCTGCCTTTGTGAGTGCATGTGTGCGTGTGTGTGTGTGTGTGTGTGTGTGAGAGAGAGAGAGAGAGAGAGAGAGAAAGAGACTAAAGACTAAACGAAACCCCTCAGCCCTCTCCACACATTATACTCACCAGGAACACAATCGGCGTACGGGGAGAAAAATACCCTCTACTTTTCGTTCTTAACAATAGCATTTGCATATTTTTATAGCCTCTCAAAGAAAGCAGCCTGGAGCATGAGCACTCCAGTGGTGGTGCAGCAGCGCGGAGGAAACGGAAGCCAAGGAGACCCGTTGTGTGTCCGCTGGTGGGGTGGGGAGAGGTGGGGCGAGAGCACACACTGAGGCCCCGTACCTCTGGAGGTGGGGGTTAGAGGATGGGGGCCCAGGGGCAGGGATGAGGGAGTGGGGGGGGGGGGGGGGGGGGGAGACCCTGGTGCTCCTGCATGGAAAGAGAGAGAGAGAGAGACGGAGAGAGAGAGAGAGAGAGAGGAGAGAGAGAGAGAGAGAGAGAGGCTCACATTAAAATCCCATCAAAATCAGATGAAACAGGCAGGACATTTGAAACTGGAAAATGTTTTCTAAATAAAAGTCCATTTATTCCAGCGTTCAGCAACACTGGCTGTTTGTGGAGGCATTAGAAACACCTGAATTGCTCAGTGTGTGTAATTCTTCGCTAAGCTGCAGTGGTTGTCTGGGCAGATTTGTCATGTAACGTTGCATACATTATGGAATAGAAACTCTCAGGACAACTGAGTTCGGCTGGCTGGTATTTCATAAACAACAATAACTAGTTAATTTGTCTGTGTGTGTGTGTGTGTGTGTGTGTGTGTGTGTGTGTGTGTGTGTGTGTGTGAGCAAGTTTTGTCCAGTCCAGGAAAAGCAATAGAGCAGTGCTTGGTTAAAAAGTAACCATAGCCGAGGTCAACAATGCATTTACAACAGGAGCTGTTCAACTGCCACAGAAATAAACCATGGGACATTTTTGCTTTCAGAATGCATTTCTCAGCCCAGAAATATGGTGTGGCCTAAAAATAGGATATAATGTAATATATACTATTCATGAGACGCTTTTAGGAGACAGAGAGAAGATGCATTCAACATTATGCAACAGTTCTCACTAACTGCATGTTATACACCCAATTGGGTTTGCAAGGACTAATGGAAAGTGTTTTGAATGTGATTTCGAACGCTGGTGTTTTTCAGTGGCACGTCGTGTTTGTAAGGCCACAATATCACTCGTTTTTTACTATTCTTTACACCTGGTCAGGAGGTTGGAGCCTATGTTATTTCGAGGTAGTTATTCACAAGTGCATTTCCTGTTGTACAAATCAAGGTGAGGACATTACCTCCCGAGCTGGGAATCCCCATTCATTTCTATTAAACCTATTCATATTACTAAACCATAGCCTTTCGCCCTGCAGCATATACTTTCAATCTTAAGAAAACATGAAATAGTCCTTGAGTGGTATATAGTGTTAGTATATGAGCCACAGGAGTCTAAAAGCAATTCAACCATGTAATACTAGTTCGATCAGTCAAAGCAGCTGAGAGGCTGTCCAGCCTAGCAATAAGGAAGAGGCAGCTCTCCTCTCCTGAAGTGCAGGAGGGGTTGGTAATGTATGGTGGGCATGAGCTCAGAGGGTCACGGCCCTGCATGCACCACTCTCAAAGACGCTTTTGTGATGCTGCTGGTGAACGCACATGCCTGGACAGGGAGGGAGGGAGGGACAGAGAGAGGGTGACTGAGTGCGTGTGTGTCTGTGCGTGCATGCGCGCACATCAGTGTGTGTATGGGTGTATGAGTGTGGGTGGTTGTGGGTGTGCAAGTTTGTGTCGGTGCATGTGTGTGTGTGTGTGTGTGTGTGTGTGTGTGCGTGTGTTGTGGGTGCCTATGGGTGAATGAGTGTGTGTGTGTGTGTTACGAGGCTGGATGGGTGAAAGGGAGGCTACAACAGGCACAGAAGATGTATGTAAACCCATTTAAAAACAAATGGGCCTGACTGAGTGTGAACGGGGAAAAGGCCATAAGAGCCCAACACACGTAATGTTCACATGAATCACGACTTCCCACAACAACAGGAACCGCACACGTTCATGTGAACAGAACGTGTGCTTCACTCACACTCAACAACATCAAACAGACAGTGGTATATATGTCTGGAATATTCTGGTGTATACCGTATGCTATGACAAACCACCAATCAGGTATACCGTACTTAGTAGCCCTCTCCATGTTTTTATGTAAACAATATGTTTTAATGTATTGCGTTAGTATATGTTTTTATGTATTGTCTTAGTACATGTTTTTATGTATTGCCTTAGTATATGTTTTTATGTATTGCGTTAGTATATGTTTTTATGTATTGCGTTAGTAAATCTTGTGAATCTGGTGTTTCGCTGCAAGCTGTGAGGCCTGCACTGCCCTCCATGAACACATCCTGGTTGTGTGTGTGTGTGTGTGTGTGTGTGTGTGTGTGTTTTTATGTGTGGCTGTGCATATGTGTATTTGTGTGTGTCTGGGTTAGCGAGAAAGTGTATTTCCTTTTGTGTGTGTGTGTGTGTGTGTGTGTGTGTGAGTGTGTGTGTGTGTGTGTGTGGGTGCAGTGGTGGCAGGATTGCATTCTGGCGACACGGCAATGAGGCCATCATTTATCCCTGATTGGAAAGAAGGCAGGAGTGCTGAATTTGTGTTACAATGCAGTCGCGCAATAAAGAGAGGCCACACTTCCTCCCCGTTCCTCTCATGAATATCTAACAGGGAACCGGTGCCGTGCCACACCGCAACAACACAGAAGAAACATTGCAGCTCCATTATATTATTTGCATTAGCTACCTGTAATAGGCTGGCTACCGGTGGGGACGTGTTGCTGTGGCAAGGCCGGGCTTTCCTGTAAAACCTTCCTGAGAAATTAGCTAGTTGGCTTTAACTTAAACCACACTGAATTATTGTGAAGATTGCGAGATGATTTGTTTGTTTTTTGCCCACTGCAGACACACTGCAGGGTTGGCTTAGTTGTGACTCGACAACCATCAGGAGCCTGTGTCTTCTGAGCGTGTGTTAGACTTGTCTGAACTTCAGACTACATGTATGCTGTGCTTTTGTCTCAATATCAGTTGGACTGGGGCCAAACAGATATGAGATTTCTGCAGTGTTTCTTTACAGCTCTATCCTAAGTGAACCGTACAATGTGCACTGATAGTTTTATGTTCATGTCTATATCTGATCCAGGGAACTGGCCTCAATCCAGTTATGTTGTTTGGGGCTTTTCAAAGCAACTTCTTTCCACTGTAACTTTGCAGAACCTCATCCACACAGTTCCACAAAGTTAGATGGAACTAACTCCATTAAGTTGGCATAATGAGTAAAAAGGCAGAGGGTTTACTTATAGTTCTCAGGTCCTCCGTTATCCAATTTGATTAGGATTTAGGAGTGATTTGTGGCGGGATCCCCCAGGGAAATAAAGAGTTTGATGAATGTAATCCTGGGAAGGGAGGTGCCACAACCCCTCTCCGGAGGGAATGCTCCTGTTTGACAAACAAAAACAAAGCAGCCACTATGGCAAATCTGAATGTGCACTCACATGGTAACAGTTCGTTGGAGACAACTGGGACTCTCTCTCCTGATCCCTCCCCATCCCTTTCTCACTCTTTCTTTCTCTCTCTCCCTCTCTCTTTCTCTCTCACTCTCTCTCTATTTCTCCCGCTCTCACGCACTGACTTTCCCTTCACTTTATAGGGATTTGACTTCATGCGGAATTAGTTGGTTTGTTTATTAATTACTGAAGTTAATAATATGATATCAGCCTTGATTAGTATGCATAATGTGGCCTAATAGAACCCAAACAACAGAAGATCTGTGTACTTATTACATAGGCAGTACAGGATATTCCCGGGACATATTTTGGGCTAATATTAACTTGTGGTAAGCAGCACAGCTTCAACACTGGTGGGGGCGTGTAAAGGTCTGGAAGGACCAAGTTGTGTGTGTGTGTGTGTGTGTGTGTGTGTGTGTGTGTGTGTGTGTTTGTGTGTGTGTGTGTGTGTTAGTGCTGTCAGAGAGATCAACCAGCGCTGCAGGCGTGGAGGTGAGGCTTCAGGGCAGCGCTGACAGAGCTCTCCCTTTCCGTCCCAAGGCATTGTGGGTGAGTTTGTGGGAGACAAAGACCCTCCTACACAACACACACACACACACCCCTTTCTCTTCCCCATCCTGTGTGTGTGTGTTTGCCAGCTTGCTTGCCTTTGCGTCCCAAACACCCCTCTTTCCCGTCTTCTGAGAATAACACTTTCTTGGATGTACCCCTGTGTCACTCCGGTCTGGGGGGCTTTGTGCTAACCCCACACCTGCTTTAGAGCCCGGGCCAAAGCTGATCATGAAGGTCTCTCTCTCCACAGTCCTACCCCATAGTATACATTCAAAACCAACAGGCCAAATTGTGTCCAACTGTTCACCATCAGTGCCAGATCATGTCCACACACAACTCCCCCTGAAATGATCACATGTACAGGAGGATTTCTGTTCAATACTAACATGTCATGGCCAATAACTCTGAATGCGGAAACTTTCAAACAAACTGCACACTGATTCAGTGATCTCCAGATTCTGCTGCTATCAGTGACCAATACAGGAATCACACCGTTCAATTCCAGAGTAGAAACAAAATTGCGGCCATTACAGGATGATTCAAACAAAACTCTCTCATTGAATAAATCCTCACAGACTAGACGCCAGCCATCAGACGGCAAGTGTATTATGTCTATATGCTATTCTCAAAGGGATTGTGTCACCTGGACATCCATTTAAAGCAAATTATGACATTTACATTAATTTCCAATCCATGGGGCAAGATCAGTTAGGGCTTACAGATATATTTAAGCAATAAGGCACAAGTGGGTGTGGTATATGGCCATTATACCATGGCTAAGAGCCGTTCTTAGGCTTGATGCATTGCGGACTACCTCGACACAGTGCTTAGCTGTGGTATATTGGCAATACACCACAAACCCCCAAGATGCTCTAGTGCTTACCAATGCAATTACAACAGTAAAAAGTCAGTGATGTGATGTCACAACCTTGTCTCATATACCATAGCTATCAGCCAATCATCATTCAGGATTCTAAGCACCCTATATACATATATGGAGCTGTTATATATGGAACAACACAGTTGCAGGCATGGATACAGCCCTTAGCAACTGTAATCTATATTGGCCATAAACCACAGACCCCTGAGAAACGTCATTGATATTATAAACCGGTTGACAAAATATTAGAACAGTAAAACTTTTTTCCTTACCAGTAGTATAGTATATACTACTGCCTTCAGCCAGTCAGCATTCAGGGTTAAAACCACCCTTGAATAATAGTGTCTTATACTCGGGAAGGTAGAGAGAGAGAACATCACAGATCTATGGAAGAAGTCTTGCCAAGTTAATCCTTCCCTTAAAACTAGACGGAGACGAGTGGCTCACTGTTCAGGTCAGGGATGCACAGGGAACCGTATCCACTCAGACTACAGGAATATCAATTCTAATACATATTACTTTAAATAGATTTCCTGTGTAGAATACCGGGAGGATTCAAATGGTTTTTATATAATAGAATAAAAGCTCTGTCGCGAGATGTGCAATATATGTAAAGCTTTCTGCTGTTCATCGTGAAATGTGTAATATTTGTCTGGCTTGCTGCGTATGTTATTGAATTTGCGCGCAGTTCAATTAAAGAGCTAAATTATTTTTAGCGTTCTTGGCCTACGGTAGGCTACTTCAAGTTGGATTTAGTTTTTAACCAACGTCAGGCTTAGAACAGAAAAAACATACGTCAGTAGTTTACGGATTTTCGGATTCTTAAGTGTATGGACCAAATAAATTACTTATACAGTAGGCCTTTAATTTAAATGACCGTTTCAACCAATTTGATTTAAACATTATAATATACGCTTATGATGTTATTGTCAGTTGTAGTTCGTTTTTTTTCCATAAACGGCCAATGTGCTTTTAGTGAGGATAATAAAGGTATGGATTGGACAGAAATCATATTACGGTAAAAGGAAGGCCGTGACTTTTTTCTTTGAACGTAATTAATCCAAAGGTAAAAGTGTCCTCTCAGATGATTAGATGAGCCAACGGAAATTGATAGAATACTGAATGCTGTCCTCTTTAAAAGCATTGGTCAAATAAATGCCAATATATACGCAATGCACATAAGAATTTGTATAGACTTATTAGTGATCCAAATTAATAACTGTATCATCATTCATTTGATTAGGATTAATGTGCAGTAGGCTATATATTTAAATAATACGTATATTATGTTGGTCTAATCAATACTGCCTCGTGGTTTTCTTTCTATAGTGTATGGTGATGATGACAATAGGGTTGATGAGGTTGATGTAGTTGAATGGCTGGTCAAGCATGCATGGAAACTACAGGAGCTTAATTCCCCAGGCAGGTTCTCTAGGTTCTTGTTCTCATTTGTTATGGTTTCTAACTGAGAAGGCTACAGCAACAATTACATGATATTTCTGCCATTAGTGAGGAGGTGCACTGAAAGACTTCATTCCAGTTTGCTATTAAACTATAAGATTATAGCCAGAAAAATTAAAACTTTAGAAATTAGAAATATAGAATACCGTTTAATTCTATTAATATTGACATTATTATTATTATTTGCCTACCAAATACTCGTGAATGTAGGCATACAATAATAAAATGTTTTTTACTAGATCTTATACTTTCTGTCAATAAAAGCAATTTCAGTCATGAATGTCATTATCCGTACATGCCTTTATTATAAATGCAATATAGTGTACGCATGTATTTTATTTGACTTCAAATAATGTTTGCGATTATTAAAGCTATTCTAAGCATTTTCATAATATGTATTGACTATTTGAGCAATTATGTAAAAAATCATTGTGTTTATTCAAGCCATAGCCTTTATGTGACATGACACTCTTTGCAAAACTATAAACGATAAATGTTGATACTGGGTTCTTTATTATAATCTTGGTCTAAAGTTCTGGCGATGCACTGAAAAGCGCGTGAGGAATTACTAGCCTGCCATGTGGGTTTTGTTTTGTTTCTGTGTGATTGCTGTTCAGTTGGCTCCATTTTCAGTATACTGTTGTAATAAATATTTTTCAAATATTTACATTCATATCAAACCTTTTATATCAATGAGATCTTCCCATATCATATTGTACGCCTAATTATAAAGACTAATTATTAAAACGGTAATAACATGTTTTAGTGTACAGAGTCCAGTTGCTCAGTTTGACCGATGCTTTCTTACGCTCCACTATTATTGTTTTTTTATTGTGCTAAAATAGTTTGCCATTGAGCTTCGCTATTCTATCTGGTCATGTTCCTCATTTTTGAAAGTGCGTTGCAGTCAACAAAACAATAAAGCTTCTGTTAGGCTACTCACCAAAGCTGTCCTTCCGTCATGAATAAGCGCGACACCTGCTGGTAGATAATATTTAGCTTACCTAAAGTCAACAATGAACTCAATTTCATTTTCCCCATCTAAGGCAACAATAACATATAGGTGAGGTGAGCGAATGTCACATTCTGGAGTGTTGGCAGTGCAAAGACTGGGCTAATTCTAGAACCGTAGATCCTAAAAGAAGGTGAGTTGGAGTTGATGGTTTGGCACGACTGGTTGGCTATGCTAGATGGTCTTGGCTTCAAAAGCTAGGCTCTTTCATCTCGAGTCCAGTGCACAAACATATAGCTTAATGCGACTAGTGTTCCCTCTTTTATTCGGCTCACCATGACAACCGAAAGGCTGAGTTGAGAAATGCCTCCCCATCAATGAAACAAACGGTCTTAGCAGGGCAGCGCGAGAGCGAGGGCACACAAAGTTAACCCGTGAGAAAAACGAGAGAAAATAAATAAATTCGACGTAACCCACAAAGGTATCAAGTCAGAAAAATAGTGCATGTTATACAAGTGATATTCGTTTTAAAATGACCGTGTTTTAACGCAAACTTGCTTGAGTTCCATGCGGATTTGTGTATATATGAATATTGCTGGATATTTCTTCCTCTCCATGTACATAATGTTTAAATTGTAGATATGTTATGGATTCCGTGTACATCTGCTTGTAATATCACTTAATGATTTTGCAATCTACCAGAAAATATATTAAAGATTATTAAACTAGGCTATAGAAAATATAGGCTGCAAACTCTCATTCGATCCGCTGTGTAACACATATATTAGTTTGTTGATTAAACTTAAGTCGTTGGTTACGTTACTATTGTTGCTAAACTTTAAACAAACTTTGCCACAACAGCATGGGATCGATTTATGTAAACGATTTGATATTCACTAGTGCCTACGCAACTCCTCCAGAGAACTCAACCAAGGGGTCTCCTGCTTAAATTTGATTGATTGCACTTTCTCCAGTGGACATTCACTACAAAACAGCACAGCTTAACCGTCTGCTCACTATTTATAAAAGCGAGGCTGGGAGCGAAAGGCAACACAAAGCATATATTGATTTTTGGTTTCTAAAAGGGAAAAAAACAACATTTTTTTAAGAGTTAGAGGTGGGAAATGTTGATGTCCGCAGTGTGACATAACATAATGGGCTAAAATGTCATCGAATGTAATGCAACATAGGCTACTGTACATTTAGAAATTCACAAAGCTATACGTTTGACATGGTATAGCCTGTACCATGTGAGCCACATAGTATTCTCGACCAGGGTGGATAGTATATGCTATAGGAAATTGAAATAATTGTTGACTTACCTTGTATCCAAGAATAGTAGAAAAAGGATTAACATTTATAATCTATTAATGGCCATCTCCTTTCCTACGAGTCGGTGCTCCCTAAGATTTTCTTTCCTCTGACTCAACTGAGCAGAGCACTCCTCGGCTCCGCTATTATTTTCACTAAAATATATGAAAATTTATGCAAATGAAAATCAGCACTAACTGTTCGTCTCTTGTTATACTTGGGGATTTTTTTCCCCTTTCTTTTTTGCATACAAAACAAATGAACTCCCCAGCAGGGAACTTGGGGACCTTATAAAATAAACAAATAAATAATAAACACAACATATTTCACAGAGACTGAATTTAGCGGCATACGTTGAACTCCGGGACATGTTTTTTTAAGAAATTGCTTTTTACTAATTTTGGTTTGTCTTATCAAAGTGAACGTCTTTCCTTCCCGGTGTCACGTTTCTCACGGCCGCACGAGACGCCCTTTGAAAGCGTGCAATGTGAAATACATAGCAGTAATTTAGACAGAAATCCTCACTGTATATTAATGAAACGACGGCCCCATGGCACCGGCCCTATCCTGCCTAGTCAATGTAAACAACTCCACGAGGCTCCCTCGGTTTTGAGCTGGTTCCAAATTGAATCTACTGGGAATAGAAGAACACTGGCATCCACTATATGTGCTAAACTGCACCAGTGTACTATCTTTGCTCATATGCAATACAATCTCTTGGCAAGGTGGGATTTATTAGAAAACAACATGATGTGGCTGGGATAGTCGTATTAGGCTACTTTTCCGTGACCCATCTGGAACATAAGGTCGAGGTGCAAGGTAATGGTTTATCCTAAACTGTAAGAATTGAATATAACTGTTCTACAGTAGCCTGCGCTGTTCTGAAATCCTGTGCGTCCTTGCTTCTGCTGCACGTAAAATCGACTGCGTCTCAGCCAGTGAATGTAATATATATGTGATATTCATTAACGATGCTGGGTGAATCCATATGCTTAGGGGATCCACTTACTAACAAAAGCTCATTCATTTCTGGGTTATGGAGTGATATAAAAAGGAAATACATTTTATAGGGCCTATCTGTAGACTAGTTGTTATGGTATTCAGATTTAAAGGCAGACTTTTCCCCCTTAAAATCCCCAAGGACTGCTCAATTGGCCCTTGTTTTGGTTGCCACTTTCTCTTTCACTGTGGTTCAGTGAGGTTGCCTATGCGCTCTGTTTCCGCCTGGAAGCATCCCCACAACCTTTGTGCGTTAACTATTGAGGAATCAAAGCCCAGCCATCAAGGAAGGCGTGGGGGATATTGAATTTGATGGTGTTTTAGGGGTAAATGGCACCCAGAAAATGGCATCACTAGTTATATTATTCAAAATCTTCTCAAGGGCGCAATGAATTGACTGGTTATTTGAACTTAGACTTTTGGTTTTGCAACTTTATGAATACAGCATTAGAGCATTTTGATAATAATGTGTGAGGATGGGCCTACACCTGCATCCAACATGCAAGGTCGCCATCCCCACCAAGCATTTTACAATCGTTTTGTTTGATTTTTGTTATGCGTATTAGGCTAATATAAACATATGTTATGCAAATATCCAATATATAATTATGTAAATGCACACCAATAACTGTTTTATACACCTTCTTAACAAGGTGGCATGTTTTATGTTATGGCATAAAATATGTATATGTCCCCACTGCTAATAAGGGTAAATATAAAGGTAGCCTACATTTTATTCATTTACACACTTATCATTTTTTGTTCATTTAATTCCTTCCTTTTGTATTAATTTGCTTAAGCTGTTTATTTATTTATTTATTTAGATTGAATTAAAAGCCAACCAATTGGAACGGCCGGAAGAAGGTTTACGCGCCTCGAGCTAGGCTGGCGAGACCTGTCAATCACTCTCCGGGTATCCAATCAATGGAAGTCTTGCACTCGACTTCCTAGTATTTGGGGGGCTGGGGGAGACGTGAACGATGTGCGCAGGCTTGGCACAGGGTAAACATTCGTGTGTCCTCGAGCTTTGAGGGAGGGACTGAGCGAACTGTCAGAAAGAGAAAGAGAGGGAGAGAGAGCGAGAGAGAGTGAACAAGCGAATGAGAGAAGAGACTTGCAACCATCGCGGTGCACTGTAATACTGGATTGTACTTCAGCGGGAGTTAGCGGTTTGGCAGGTTTATACACATAAAAACAGAACAAAGAGATAGTCTCTACAGTTCTATAAAAGGAACAGCGAAAGAAAAGAATAAAGCAACAAGGGGGAAATCTCAGCGGCTAAATTTCAAAAGAACCAAGGAGCCAGTGCTAGTGTTTTTCTCTCTTGCAATAGGAACATAAACTTGGACTTCGTATTTGGTGGAGAAATTGCGAAATTTCTTTGACCACTAGAAGTTTGTTGGGGCAAAGTTTTTTTTCTGTGTATTTTAATTTTAATTCTGAGACATTCTGAAGACGATAAAACGTTCTCGGCGGACTGCACATGGTTTCAAAGGGCTTTTGAAAACCTGGATTTTTATGCATCGATATTTTATCTATTTCTATTTGTCCTACATGAATGCTGTAAGCACAACAAATACGGATTTTATTCCTTTTTGCTATCCTTTTCATTCCATTATCGTTTAGCAACAGAACAAGTCGATGGTATTAGCCAAAATACAACCCAGACTTTTAAAGTTTGAATAATTCATGAGATACAATTTGCCTGCTCGAAAAAAGTAACTGAAAAAGGGAGGGAGTAATCAACAAACATATTCCTAAGGGTTAACGGAATGGCCACCGCGGCTTCCAATCCCTATTTGTCCAGCAATAGTATCCTCTCATCGGGCTCAATCGTGCATTCTGACTCTGGAGGTGGTGGTATGCAGCCGGGCAGTGCTGCGGTTACCTCGGTGTCTGGTGGGTACAGGGGAGATCCCACAGTAAAGATGGTACAGAGTGACTTCATGCAGGGGGCTATGGCAGCAAGCAACGGAGGACATATGTTGAGCCATGCCCATCAGTGGGTGACATCCCTGCCGCATGCCGCGGCCGCGGCCGCTGCAGCCGCTGTAGCAGCAGCCGAAGCCGGGTCGCCTTGGTCGTCGAGTCCGGTTGGTATGACAGGCAGCCCACAGCAGCAGGACGTGAAGAACAACTCTGGAAGAGACGATCTACACACGGGCACCGCGTTGCACCACAGGCCCTCACACTTAGGTCCCCATCAGACTCATGCGGGGGCTTGGGGGAGCACAACCGCGGCTCACATCAACTCGATTTCCGGGGGACAGCAGCAGCAACAGTCGCTGATCTACTCCAACCCTGGGGGCTTCACAGTCAACGGAATGGTGCATCCGGGTCTGGTAAGGGGGGACACCCCAGAGCTGGACCACGGCAGCCATCACCACCACCACCACCACCAGCATCCACATCACCAGCAGCAGCATCACGGAGGCGTGAACAGCCACGACCCGCACTCGGATGAGGACACGCCGACCTCGGACGACTTGGAGCAGTTCGCCAAGCAGTTCAAACAGCGCCGGATCAAACTGGGCTTTACGCAAGCGGACGTGGGCTTGGCCCTAGGCACCCTGTACGGGAACGTTTTTTCTCAGACCACCATTTGTAGGTTCGAGGCCCTCCAGCTCAGCTTCAAAAATATGTGTAAGCTGAAGCCATTGCTAAACAAATGGCTGGAGGAGGCAGATTCGACCACTGGAAGCCCGACCAGCATTGACAAGATCGCCGCGCAAGGTAGGAAGCGAAAGAAGCGCACCTCTATCGAAGTGAGTGTAAAGGGAGCGTTGGAGAGCCACTTTCTAAAATGCCCCAAACCCTCGGCCCAAGAGATAACATCTCTAGCGGACAACTTACAGCTGGAGAAAGAAGTGGTTAGAGTGTGGTTTTGCAATAGGAGACAGAAGGAAAAAAGGATGACGCCCCCAGGAGTGCCACAGACGCCGGAGGATGTGTACTCGCAGGTCGGCAATGTGAGTGCAGATACACCGCCCCCCTCCATGGACTGCAAACGAATGTTCAGTGAGACATAGAGCAGAACACAAGACTAAAAAATATTTTATATAAAATTAAAACTGATAAAACACAGACTATCGTCAAGATAGCAACACATTTTTGATACTGTGATTGTGAGGAAATATGAATACGACTGCAAATGTGTTATATATTTTTCACCAGAACAACCCCCTCCCTCTTCCACCCAACCCCAAAAACGCATCGTTAACCTTCTTCCAGACCCTGAAATGTCTTAACCTAAAAGGTTCCTTTTGCTCTTTCTTTCAGGGACATTTTTTAGTAGATTACTTAAAAGATGCAAGTTTAACTGGGCCGAGTGAACCGAGCGACCAGAGGGTGACTACCAGTTCGTTCCATCAGGTAATTTTGGCGCATTAACAACACCAACTGGAAATTTCAAAGCAAGTATTAGCATTTAAAAAAGATATCCCCCTTTACCCTGTATCTGATTTGCGAAAGACAAAAGAAGCAGGCATTTGTATATTTAAAAATGGGACGTTTTAAACCCCTACTTTAACAAAGGAACAAAAACTGCAACAGCATCAATACGAAGAACAGTGGCATCCACGAAGCTTCCAACGTATTTTTTGCGGGGAGGACTGCACGGTTTAATGTTTCACAAAGAGGAATTGGGATTTTGAGGCCCTCCACGCCTAATGGTAAAATATAAACCCACCAGGACTGTCCCCGCCATCTGATCTAAAAGATCACATCTTTTTTGAAATGGGTTTTTATTACGGGACTTGAACACCGCGAATGGATTTTTTTGAAGAAATAAAAAGAGACATTTGAAAAGACTATCTTCAGCTGCACTTATTTGAAATTCTTCTCTCCTCCGTTGCCAAGTGTGACTGAATGGGTGCTGTGGCTGTAACTATAATGCTGCCATTTCTAAGCAGTATTCTTTGGTAGGTTTTAATAAACAACAGACTCTGTAAAGCCGGCAATATAGATTCATTAGATCAGATGCTGATCTGAGTTATTTACTTTATATTTTTCATCAAAATGACTTGTTTTATTATTTTATTCGGAATACATATAAATTATTCCAAACGGTAATTTATTTTTTCCCCAGAACTTTGTGTAAGATGTTTTGCTTTCCTGTTTTCGTTGTTGACTTTATTTGTTTTGTTTAATTTTGTATTATCGTTTCTAAAAGGAGCACAAATCAACATAAGCTGACATTGACAGTTGTTAGGTAATAAGGGTATGTTTTGATGTGATAATTTGATTGTAATTTAATTTCAGTAGTGATTCCGTACGAGCTAATTGAGACCAATAAATTTGTTAGAATGAAATTACGTCATTGTGTGTTTTGAGATTTATATTTTAAATGCATATTTGACTATTTTATTTAAGGAGGCATGCATTAGAGATATTATTTTATGGGAGAACGGTATCGGAAAATAAATAGTTGCATTTTCTCGTTCCAAATACTTTTATCTCAGACTTGCATAACATAGCCTATACATTAAAAAATAATAATTCATCAAAGAATGTAGCCTAATATGGAACTGTGAACCTCTGATCAACGTTATTGGGGCCCCAAAGTGAATTATATTTGACAATTTGACAGGGCAATATTTGATTAATTGTTATTCAAAAATTATATTAACCATCAGCTAAGTCGCGTCCTCACCTTTATCAGGGCAGAGGCATCCGATAACGTTATTGATTATGTAGCATTTGTAGGTTCTAGGCATATATTATCATCCTGTTTTAACACTTGTCATTTCAATGTAGCTTATCCGTATATGCATTGTTTACATCGACTGCGCGTGAGTCTTTCACTCTAGGCCCAGTATTGAGGATCCAGCGTATCTTATTCCAGGGCTCAGGTTAATGATGCATACCAGCGGGTTTTTGCGTCATGTTTTACAAAAATAAAGGGAGTTGTTTCTGCTACTGATGTTGTTTATAAAATATGTAATCATACCTCAGTCGGTATAGCAGTCGGACCTTTTTATTTAAATCAATATGCCAAGTCTAAAGGTTTTGGAGTGTTTTTGTTTTCATGCGCCAGTGTAGTCTTATATACAGTGTCTAGGCTATACTCAGAGTGGAAGTTAATTCTCTTGGGCCGTATGTTTTGAAAAACAGTATTTGTTATTTTGGGAAATGTGCGCATAAATCAAAGTTATTCTGTTTTTCCATCCAACACACTCATACATGTGCACACCCAAACCAACTAGAACTGCTATGTCCATCGTTGTCATTATGTTATTAAAGTGGTAACACTGAATATTCTACCGTTTAGTTGTAAAATTATAAATGCAGGCCTACACTGTTTAGGCTTTCGTTGTGGTGTGTGCTCTTCCATGAGATAGTGCAGGGTGCATTCTAACTTCTAATATTCCAGTGACTTGAGTGTAACACTTCCGGACTCTCATTATCGTAAACATATTTCATAGCTTATTTAAATTCAAAATAATTCTAATGCCTATACTAACAACACAAAGGTCATGATTCTGGACGAATACTTAGCGAGTATTTATTTATTATGTTACCAATTATTGTCTTTGCATAGATATATGTTTCATAGTTTAAAATAACCCTAATATTAAAAGAACATTGTGATTTCTCATTGGTTGACAGGCTCCGGGGTAGTGAGCTTTCAAACAATTCATATTAGGCCTGTCAAATTCTAGACTTGAGCCTAGAGCTTTCATATAGGAAAAACATGTTTTTGTTGTATTGTATGTTTTTTTGTTAGCATATTCATTAGATTTCACATATATGTTTGACGCAACAAAAACTGGTTATATAGATACAGAGGCACGGTGGTCCTGTTTACTGGCCTAATAGCCAATGGGATATAGTAAGCGGGTGGAGTATATTGTAGGCCACTCAATGGCAATCTATACCTGCAAATACCATATAGTGCATGTCACAGCATAAGTTAGGCTACCATGTTTATTAGGTAAACGATTTAGTTCTTGGGACTGAAATTAAGACAAAGCCTATATCTTGGAAATGCACTTGGCCCTCCAACTTTTCCCTGGAGTTGAGTAGCCTATTCAGCAGAACGCAAAATCCACGCTAGAAGATTTAAATTTCGCGGATGATTTCACATAGGCTACACTAGTTGCTTAGCAACGGAATTCAACGTTATAGAAGAACTATGCATCACTTTCCTTTGTCCCCATTAATAAAAGTGCCAGTCAAGACGCGCGGGTAGATTAGGTATAATTCAAATCCGTGGAATCCCAAAGAAATGGGTAGTTACAGCCAACGTACAGACGCATGCCGTCTGGTTCGAACTGAAATGCAACATGCAATAGGCAATTTTTATGCACACCAATCAAGAAAAGTAGACTAATTAAGGAAAATAAGCATGCACATGTAAAAAGTAAGAATATATTTCATTTGGATATTTCAAATTGCCCAAAGTAATAATAAGCACACACGCGACCATACAGGCCTTAACAACTTTATTCACGCACCAACGCTCCTAATATAATCTAATTTGTTCACTAATTGCTTAGTGGGATAACCAATTGATTGTATTTTGCTGTGAAAAATTCCGATAAAATAAATAGGTGGCACATGCTGTCAATGAAGTCTATGTTTTCTACCATATTCTTCACATTTTGCCACATAGGGCGTATCCTACTACTTCGGTTTGAAATTTACGTGATAGTTGTTCCATCAGTATATGATTAGTTTTTGTCATAATAAAAACATTGTTGTGCTAAAGTAAAACGATTGTAATATATATTGCTTTATAGTATTTTCGTTATAGCCATTAGTTATGTGATCTGTATGCATTGTGCGTGTACGGTTCATACACTGGGCAAATTGCTTGTGCAGCCAGTTGTGTATGTTTTGTGAAGGATTTATAGACGAGTCTTATATTTAACTTTCGCAGGGTGACACGTTAAGAAGTCCAAAATTGTATGAAAGTTCCAGATTCGATTTACGCACAATCTCTCGCCCAGCCGGCCTATTTTCAGCATTTCATTGGTCTTATAGGCCTGACCTGTCCCTAGTTCACAAGGATATTTCTCGTTCTGTAATCTGTATGACAGTATAACTTTCTCTTAAATCGTAACCAATTGTGTCCTGGGTAAGGTGGGAAGCACAGCCATCACCCCGGTTTAGACATTCTCTAAACCGGGGTGATGGCTGTGTATGGAGTCCAACATAACGATGTTTTCATATATAAAATATTTTATGTTTTGCCACCTGACCAAACCATGGCAGTGGTTGTTTGAAGAAATGTTAATCAACGTTGATGTGGTTTGGTATCAGCGAGCACATCTAAGTGAGCCCATTTTATAGTAGCCTATGATATGCTTCAGATTCAAAGTAACAAAAATAGTCTATAGCAAACTAAGTAAGACTTCATCGTTTATAGCTTTGTTGGCTTGTGTGCACATGTAACACATCTGAACGTTTTTATTACGTCAAATTAAATGAATATTTCCCGTAATTAATGCCCCAGCTATCTTTGGGTAGTCGTATCTTTAGTGATTTTTCACATCGGTTAAATCATGCAATACAGAATGTTTTTCACTTCCTGAATATCCCAGTCAAAATATGAACCGCACAATTGTTTTCCTAATATTCTATTTATCCCACGTGCCGTCCACATGAATATGAATTAAACTGGCGTTGTTCTCCGTGGGGAGGCTTCCTCGATGGCCTATTGTAGTTAATATCCTGTTGCGATACTCTTCTACCGGTGATAGATTCCACACACAAACAATCTAAGCCCTCTCATGTTCTTCCATTGATTGATATGATGATAAAATCGAATGTATTCTATATGTATTTGATAGTTCTCTAATCTCTCACGAGTCATTGAGAAATGACAAGCGTCTATTCCAAACTGAACTTCTTCATCTTCTTCCTCTCCTTCCTCGTTTATTAAAAAAACACTTAGTGCCGCTCTTTTCATAGGCCAAATGTAATGGGTATGGTAATATGGCAATTTACTAATGTTATATGTTATCTGTTATGTCAGAACTTCTGCGTTAAGCTCTTTTTCACTGGAGATGGCCCTTGACGCCAAAAACTTCCTTAGTTTCCCTTTATGGGCCACTGACTGCAGTCTCACTCAAAAACCGTTTGCTTTTGATATTCTTCATACACTGCATTGCCCGCAGGTAACTACCTTGTTCTACATAAAGTTAATATTAAATCCTTTAATAAACTCGAACTGGCTTAACCAAGGATATTATAACGTATCGATGGACAACCTACATTATGTTGGTTGATTTTATGTGATGTAATTTGTTATGATCAGTAACTTGAGCACAAAGTCGTTGAATATCTACAATACAATAACCAAACAGGCCTACAGTAGCACATTATTATGTTATTTTATTATTATTATGATTTCTATTGTAATAATGATAAATATATGTCTGGTTCAAGATTCAAACTGCTTGAAGATGTGTGAATAATCGATAGATGTCCAAAGCGCCTGATTTCTTCAAAAGTTGTGACTTCCCTCTAGTCTCATCTCAGCCTTTAATGTATATGTTACTGGCGTTCACATAGAAGTCAGGCCCAGTTAAAGCGCCCAGTTAAAGCGCAAAGTGTGACATGTAAAGGGTGACATGTTGTAGTGTAAAAGGTGACTTGTAATATCATGTAATAAGCGGAGAATATAGGCCTACTGTATAATTTATCACTCGGCGTTCTGACAGCGATGGCTTCGGAGATTCGACCATACAAATCACAGATTGGATTCCACGGATTTGCATCATGTGTGCTGCAAGGGGGGGGTACCGTCTCTTAATTCTGTCACCCTCTTGCCTCGCGGACCCGACGTTCTCACGCGCAAGAATGGTGGAGGATGCTTTAAAATATGTATGGCGTGACGCGACTCTTGGGGTTTCCTTTCCATAAATTGTACAGGTCATGGTTTCGTGGTCGCAGATGATAGATATGAAGAATAGAGGCTATTTAAGTATGCTACTCTTAGCTAACCTGTTTTACTGTCTGAACGATACAAAAAATGGAACATCATGAATGTTTTGTTTTTCCTTATTTCATTCAATCAAAAGGTATAGGCCTAATTATAAGCCTAAATGCAACTGATGTGAGATCCTCAAAAATGAACACCAATAAAGAGATAAAGATCGAAGACAGATAATAGTTTTGTACTGTTCGTTAGAAAGGCATATAAGAAAGGCGTTCCAACACAGTTACTACAATAAGAACAGCAAGAAATGCACTTGTTCCGTTTCAAGACACAATTGATACACCGGTTGACACCCAACCACCTGAAAATATGGTTAGCTGTAACTGGCCGAATAGTTCACAAGTCTTCCCGGACCATATGGAAGACAACATGCTGATCACAAAGTTCAGCACACAGTCACATGAATTTACCCCTACACACGCCTTCACACCGCAACTTGACATTTGTGAAATAATCAAGGATGACAAATTTTTTGGTCTGCTCTGCAAGGTCTCTTACACAAGTTGAACCGCGTGGGTTTAGGGCAGACAACTTTCCGCCCATAAAGACGCATGGCATCGTTCACCAACGTCGCCAATCTATACCTCCGACTGAGGGCGGTCAGGACGTCATCTACACGGAGGTGAGAGCCTGCTTAGAGGCGCATCCCTAGATCTGTCGTTTGTTTGTGTTTTTGACTATTGAGATTTAGCATTCTACTTTGGATACATATATTTGTTTAAATTAAAAAATATATTAAGTTGAGGAATAGTAAGGGCATGTCATTTTAAATGTGATTTGCCTTGATTTTTAGTTTTAGTTTTTAGTTTTTAAGAATATACTTTACCTATTAATAGTAAGAATGAATTACAATTAATCATAATAATAGAAACGATAATATTGTTATCTTTACATTATGGTCATTACTATTTATGTATTATTATTATTACTATTATTGTTATCACTAATATTTTGGTGATAATAATAAAAAGATGAATGGTTTAAATATTCACCCGAATCAAACTTTATTCGTTTAAGCCGTGTTTCACGTGTTTTCTCAAACAATTACACTGCCAACGCACCAATCACTTTCCCTTATTTGCACTTAAAATACAACCAGGAAACTACTACAACGCATGTAATTACGATGGGTTGTTTTGGTTAATGTCAAATGTCTGTCGTAGAAAATGTATTTATAAAAATATGTGTTGTCTTATTGTTCTTCTGTCTGATGTATGAAATATATGTGGGGTCAATGTCGAACTCCAAGCTTCTATGACATTACAGCGCCATCTGCTGGCATTAATAACCGAATCAATATTCTGCAAAATTATTATTTTTTTTGTCAAAACGATAGAAAATACTGTTATGTCTACTTACAAATCATAACGAATAATAACGGAAGGATAATAAAAGCTAGATGTGGAACCTTAATTTAAAAATTATTTTAAAAATTACTGTGAATGTATTTTTCTTTAACTGTCCTTAAAGGGCTTTCATGATGGGCTGTTCATTTTAATTTGTTTTTATATATGGTATTTGAATTAATGAACGTTGGAGTTTTCTGTCATCGTTCAAAAATAAAATATATTTATCATACTACGTTTATGATACAATGTTTGTGTAAATTCGTATGTAATATCCTCTTTGTCCTGTATTCTATCGCATAGAACGGGAAAAGTTAGCGCTTTGCGTGCGAGTTTATTGAACGTGGGTAGGCCTGTTGCTCTAAATTGTCAGATAAAACAGCTCTGATATGTTACAATAAACAACATTCTACATTCAAAACCTTTTTCGGATTGACTTTTAATAAATTCAGAGAAATTCCAGCACCGATCAATTTTCAAGGTTTGGCCTAAAAAGTTCGGCTACATTACTTTCAGTTCGTTTGTATGTCGGAAGCATTTCCCATGAAATGTAGTGCCCTACTAAAACCGTACGTTTTATCTATTTAATGTGTATATTAATGTCGTCGCAAAATATTGAAGGCAGGTTATTGGAATATATACCGAGGCCTCCCTTGACTGAAAATTATATGATGTTGTTTGTTGTTGTTTCATGGTGACTATCGCTCAAATATACATTTTCCTTAGTTTAGAAATTTAACTGATCTACACATTTTCTCCACCACACCCTTAACAGCAGCTTTGTCTGAGTGGCTAAGTGTGTCAGACACCCGCATAGAACTCGTGTTTTTCCAATATGGTTCAAGCGAGCGTCAGTTACATAAAAGGGGTAATAGACCCCTTTCTTCCTATTCTCTGACTGCAGTCATGAAGCTGTTGACCAGTGATTTTCCTCTGCTCTCCTCACTACTATCATTCCCAGGCCTCTACTCCAAGGAAGCAGAGGGCAGTGGAGGGTAAAAAGCCTTAGTCATCTAGATGACATCACAGCTCTGGGGTTGGCAATGATCTAAGGAGGTGAGATGATGTCTGACCCATTGTTTGTCTCACTAGTTTCTCTCTTTCCAACCAGACCAGCATGTGAACTGGGGCACAAACATAAGGTCACATATAAAACTGAGTTTTTTGCTATTTTTACCGAACCACTGCTGCCTCTGGTGGTGACTTCACGGTGGAGAAAATATACTGTACATCTCCAAAAACATCAACCCGAGTTTCCGCAGTACATGAACTGATAAAGGGTATCTGATCGCCCCTGTGCGCTTCATCATCGAAATGTTAAAAGATCATAGTTTTAAGCAACCCATATCCATTCACAACCAATAAAATTATCCTCTAATCGCTAAAGAAGGATCCCTCATTGTGTACATAATGAAAAAGGAATAGTTGAGTCTCAAGTAATCATTGAAATCTATTAGCCTTCTGCCGCGTCTGTCTGTACGCCTGGCCTTGAAATGCTAAGCAGCCCCTTCATCATGTTTGTCTGGAACGTCTCCTCCCTGAGCGACGAAGGGCTGGTCCGCTCCGGTCGGTGACGAGGACACAGGACAGAGAGGCGACGGGGCTGACGGATCGATGGCTGTGGCTGCTGAAGGGGCCCGTCCTCGGGGGGGCCTCCAGTGGAGGTGACATCTCCTTGCCACGTGGCCGCTCCCTGCAGCCTCACGGCGTCCCGCCAATAGAGGTCAGTTATCCCAGCGGGCCATTTCACCGGGGCAGCAGTTACCAAGGTGACAGCATGTCAACGTCGGTTCCAGAATCCCGCGGGGCCGAGCCGGGGGACTACGCATCGCAGCCTGATGAATTTGTCGATAATACTTAGGCTGTAAGGAGCGAGGCCTCGCGTGACACACGAGAGATCGGCCCAAAGGAGAGCTGACCATCCACAACACACACTGACACAACACACACTGACACAACACACACTGACATAACACACAGATAACACACACATACAGACAACACACACAGACAACACACACACACAGAGACAACATACACACACAGACAACACACACAGACAACACACACAGAAAACACCCACAGACAACACACACAGACAACGGCGCATGCAAGTTTGCAAACACACACACACACACACACACACTAAAACACATACAAACATGCCAAAACATGCATGCACTATATGCATAGACACACACATTGATATACAGTATACACACACACACACACACACACACACCCTTCACAAGCACGTAGGCTGCCTGTCACACATGCTCTAGTGACGGGCTGATTGTTTGAGAAGACATGTGTGTTTGCATACATGCATGGATTAAGCCCTGGGTGTAGGAGGCCAGAGAGAACCGGCAGATAGAATTACTACACGCTCTGAGGCCCAAAGGAAACACAGTGAGAGAGAGAGAGAGAAAGGGAAGGAGAAAGAGAGAAAATGTAAAAAGCAGAGGGGGAGAGAAAGTGAATGGGAGAGTGAGTTCAGGAGCGAGAGTCTTTGAAAGGGAGGAACAGGGAGACAAGGAGAGAGCGGGCACGGTTGGGCTGTCTCACCCTGTATCTCATTAACCAGAGTGGGATTGAAAGCAGAGAGAGAATCTGGTGGTTTTTGACTCAGAGTGGTTGATGCAGTGTAACATTTCCAGGTTGTGGATTGAATAGATTACTAATGGATAGACTCAGGTATTTTCAAGTTAGGTATTATCAAGGCCTCAGGCCCAAAGATAGATCGTGGTTAATTAATACCAACATTATATCCTTTCTTCAGTTCTCTTTTCAGAACTACAAGTACAATATTCAAAGAATGTTAGTGACGCTGTATAAGTTCAACTCTACCCCAGAGAGAATATCGAGTTTGAAATCAGGTTACTCACTTCCACAAGGTTTCCACCACCTAGAGTTTCTAAGCAGGTTTCATATATGGATTTAAACTTAAGGATCTGAAAGACAAGAGGTAGGCCCAGCTCAATCTTTTTGATAGAGTGACAATGTTACTCTTCGTTACAGCAGGAGCTTGGGAGGAAAGGAAGTGGAAGAGAGGGAAGGAGAGAGAAAGGGGAGGAGACGAAGGGAGGCGGTGGAGTGTGAATAGGACCAGTGTTAACATTGTCTCTCAGCCAGCTTGGCAGCACCAGAGGATGGCCGTCTGCAGAGGAGAATGTGTCATTTGTATCGAGAGGAAGGAGTGAATGGCTAAGTTGACTTCAGATGGCAAGCAGTGTGCCTCAGCAGTCTACTACAGTACACCTGCCAGTTTACCTGGAGAACACTGAAGCTGGTAAAAAAAGGACAGATAGGCAAGACTGTAAGGCATTGGCTTCCAGCAGGTGATGTTATTCTGTGACATGACATAAATTTACCAGAGCCTTGAGCAATGAAATAATTTTCTTGGTATTTAGAGAAACTCTTTTGATAAATCCAAATACATTTTATCTTGGCATTTTAGTCAGTTAGCAGATGATCTTTTCCGGAGCCACTCAGAGTTAGTGCCTTTATCTTAAGATAGCCAGGAAGACAACACCATATCACTGGTAGTAAGTACTTTGGTCCTCAAAGTAAAGTTAATGCTAGTTGGGAAAGACATGAAAATTAACCTACTGTAAATATCGAGAAATAAATTACACACAGAAGACTGAATACAAAGAGACAAATGTAATAAATAAACATAAAGACTTGCTTCTGCTTCACTCTTCTCCATTGTGAGGATATCGGAATTAGTCAGATACAAAACAAATAAACAAAAGTTGGCAATTTTTAAGTACATGCTCAATTTGAATCAGCACGCTTCGTCGTTTAAAGAGCTTTTTGCTGCTCGCTGGAAATAAAAGTAATTAATTGGTGTTATACACCAAGGACATAATTATCTTTTTCAGTAACTGGCACATATTTAATTACCAGTAATTGTTCCCTGAGCCTAGTTGAAAAGTGTTGAATGCCAGGCAGTAGTACTGTATTATATCCTAATCCTGGTGCCGATTGTCCTTGCCACACGGGTGTCAAAGAGGAGACATGAAAACATCAATGAAACATTATTAGCCCACCATCTAACATTTTTATAAGGGTCTCTGCTCCTGATCGGCATGCCTTTGTTTTCTAGTTCCTTCTAGGCCCGAGGCTCAATACCAATCCTCCACCATAGGTGTTAATGCCAGCCAGATTGGGAGAGGGTAATTTAAGACCCCTGTTCTACCACAAAGGGCACCGATACTGATTAACAGGACTTTCGGGTGAAGTGTGGTCCTATTTAAAAGTGTCAGGAGCTAAATGTACCTCCTGGGCTGGAGGAGCGGGTTGGAGGAGCGGGAGCGGACTGGAGGAGGGGCGGTTCAGCAGGCCAGGGGTGCAACTTAGACCCTTGAACATGAGAACAGGGTTTAATAAGTAAACAGAGACAGGGGAGAGAAGGCGAACAGTGCTTCTGATCAGAGCTTATTTGCCCAGCCCAGCCCCCTGTATGCTGTAGTAGCTGATTAGCCCTGCCGATTGTACCTTGTAATTGCACTCCCTTGACCCCCTCTAGGCAAATATTAGATTTTAGTGGTTTAACCTTTGCAGGCTACAGCGCAGTGAAATTGCCAGAGCAGATGTCTATGGAGCCCAGCAGTGGTTCCCAGGTCCCTCTGATCAGCAGGGAAAATGTCTCCCAGATTGGACCCTTTATTATTGTCTGAATTTGCCTACTGTGGCCTTTCAGTCAGACGGCTGATTTTTTTTACAGTGATTTTCCCCCAAACAATTTCAGTGCCCCCAGCCCCCTGGTACTCCCGACACACCCCGGCTGTGATTTGAGGTAGTAAGCATGGCATATCATTTTGAATCAGTGCAATCAATGTAATTATGGGGGTGAAAAGGGGGGAGGTGTTTTGGGCAAAGAGGAAAGATTGTCGATCAACTTGTCAATGAAATTACAGTTGGTCAAGCCATCCGTCAATCAATCCATCCATTTATCTGTTGCGAAACTCTTGATAGCAGCAGTCCATATTGTTTTGATTGCAACCATGTTCCCATTTTGTTACTGATGATAAAATCTCCCAAAATGTACATATGTTGTGGTGAAAGAGTGGTAACCACTGTTTAGCTACTTGGTTGAATGGTGCCAAAGCATCCTGAGACTGAAGAAAATAATTAACTCTGACTTGACTGTCATTCCTGAAATATTCTATGCTTCTATGGATCACAGGAGGATCATATGGGGTGAAACTGAACAATTTCAAATTTCTTGCATTGTGGTGGATTAAATAATTATTTTCAGACAAATCTTTATTTGTAATAAACTGTTTGATTTGCTTGTTGTTCCTAGATTTGTCTCAAAACGTATGTACAAAATGACATCAGGCTGAATACTATATAGTGGCAAAACGCTCACAGAGCCACACAGACTGGAATTTCCCTGATGTGCATGGATCTGAATATTTATTTGTCCAGGTGTCATCATTCAGAATTGTATCCGTCTGACTAACCACAGCCATGAACTAGACCTGTTTCTAATTTATTTTTAAATTCTGCAGGTGTTACAATAAGACCAACATAAGAATGACATACTCACTGTAAAAACAACTTGAAAAGATACGTTACCCCACTGCTTTCATATTTAAGCATTATATTAATTATATTAGTTGATATATGTACTTAAAAGAAATATTCACCCTAAAACTATTGTTGGTTATTTGTTTCATCAGTCCACTGTTGATACTGTTATGTCAGAAATTATTCTTTCAAAATGTACAACTTTTAATATATGGAAAATCTGCCACTGTAAAGCATTTTGAACAAATTCATGTGTTCTGTATAATATGCCTATTTCCATGTTTTGAAAAGATGACATGACATACAGAACACTTTGGGAACTTATCAACAGTGGACTAAAAGCAAAATACCAAAAGAGAGTTTTTGGTTAAATCGTTCTTTTAAAGGTCCTGTCTCTCTTTCTCCGTCTTTGGCGTCAAGTTCTAGAAAACTCCATGGGGAGCCTACCCTTTCCTCATATTTGCAAGCTGAGACCATTATGGGAAATGTTAATGAGATGAGGCGGACGGAGCGGAAGTTTTCCTTGGGTCGTTCTCAGCTATTTCCAGGGTCTCAGGTTTCTCCTGTCCCATCTGTGGTTCCCTATCCAGAGCCTCTCTTCCTCTTAAACCGCCGCCAGCTGGTTCCCGGGGCCCCCGGGGCCCCTGGCACCCCTCTCACAACAACCATGTAATGATTTCCTTCCTGCTTTTCCCTCTCTCCACTGCAGGGACTCTCTGCCTCCGCCTCAAAACTCACCTGAAAGGGAAAAGTGTCCAGTGGACGAGGGAGCAGTGAAAAGAGTCTAGTCCTTTTTTTTTATCCTGGGCGAGAACTGGAGTAACCCCTTCAGTGGGTTTCATGGCGGAAACTCAATATGGAGGTTGGGGGGGGACTTCCAAAGTGGTTCCATGTGATAGATATAAGTTACGCTTATTCTGGGAGCCACTGGGCCACACTGGTCTACTGGAGGGGCATGGACACCTGCTGGTCTCACCCAGACCCATCTCAACACAGACACCTGCTGGTCTCACCCAGACCCATCTCAACACAGACACCTGCTGCTCTCACCCAGACCCATCTAAACACAGACACCTGCTGGTCTCACCCAGACCCATCTAAACACAGACACCTGCTGGTCTCACCCAGACCCATCTAAACACAGACACCTGCTGGTCTCACCCAGACCCATCTAAACACAGACACCTGCTGGTCTCACCTAGACCCATCTAAACACAGACACCTGCTGGTCTCACCCAGACCCATCTAAAAACAGACACCTGCTGGTCTAACCCGGACCCATCAAAACAGACACCTCATCGTTTTACCTAGCCATAGATACAGGCACCTTATGGTCCCACCCATATTCATACAGACAACGTTATTGTTAAAGCAGCTTATTGCATTACATTATATTATATTACCATGCTGAACTATACTTTAAAACTGTCACAAAGACATTGCAACAGTAACACAGTATTGTGTGAATCCTGGCTGGTTGCAGTCTGAGGATAGCTGGCTCAGCTCTCACTGCCAGCTCTCCACTGCAGGTCAGACAAGCTTCTGATATCTCTATGGGGCTCTGCTAAAATAGCTAATATCTGCGGACATCTATGGCTTCAGCCCAATCTGTTGCAGTGGTCGATCTGTTTCACGGCCTGCCAGGAGTGTTTTGTAATTAGCCTGATATTGATGAAGGCTGATTCCAGCAGGTAATCGCTGGCAGTTCAGCTTCAGTGTCTCCACAGAATGTCTCTATTCATTAAAAGGTTTCACGTGTGGGAATTAATTTCCACTTCATGCTCTTTGATCATCTCTGTGTGTGTATGTGTGTGTGTGTCTGTGTGTTTGTGTGTGTGTATGTGTTTTTGGGGGGTATCTTAACTCAACAGTTACAATGGATGAGGACCGTGACTGGCTCAGGAGGTGGGGAGGAAAGAGATCAGGTATATCTGTTCTCAAAGTACTGTCACCGTGGGAACCAGCCATCAGTGGTGGTTGGTTTGTTCTATTAGTCAAAGACCACAGGCATGGTGCTAGTGATATTACTGTTGATGGGAGGTCTCATGTTATTCATTATATCCAGAGAAGTATATCCAGAGAAGTACACACTATGTACACACTGAACAATAGTCACTTTTCATTTAAATATACAGTGTACTGTCATTTTTGTATTTTGCATTGTATTCGTCAATTATTCGTGTAGAATTTCTTTTGTTTTAAAATGGAGCTACTCATTTAACCGCGTGCATTGTTCAGGAGCCAAAATGTGTAGCCCAGACGACCAATTAAACGTAATAATGTCAAATACAGCGTTGATGGAATAGCATTTTGCCACAATAGAGTATGAATATGTAGACAAAGATGATGGGAAGAAATGTTTGATTTAGGAGTGGAAGAGCCATCCATTTTTATAACATAAACTCCCTGTAGCCACCGCTACCTCCTCCAACACCACCCTTGTTTTGGAGTGGCTGCCTGCAAAATAGACTTAGCAGCCCACGGCACTATAGAACGACAACAATTACTTCAGCTTGTCTATTTCCCAGGTTTTGGTCAAGACAACCTGTCTGCCGTGTGACTGGCCCCAGGCCGAGCTAGCACATTAGGGCCTGGCTGCATTAGTGATACATTAGGTCAGAGCCTAAACTGTCCTGCACCCCAGCTGCTAATTAAGGCCTCAGTGTGGGGGATGAATGGGAATGG
>JACXGI010000305.1:106470-122070 GCA_016801175.1 Esox masquinongy
ATGGGGATGGCCGGGGATGGATGGGGAGGGCCGGGGATGGATGGGGTTGGACGGGGGGTGGATGGGGATGGCCGGGGATGGATGGAGATGGCTGGGGATGGATGGGGTAAGATGGGGGGTGGATGGGGATGGCCGGGAATGGATGGGGATGGCTGGGGATGGATGGGGTTGGATGGGGGGTGGATGGGGAGGGCCAGGGATGGGTGTTCTCTGTGAGGGTGTAATGAGGTTTTCACTTCTATAACATAACATATTGTGATATACCCTATAAATACAAATTGATGTGTGCATCCATACTTTCTCCTATTTTAATGACCAGTATGTATTATACGTATATGTGAATTGGGCACATTGGATTCTGCATATCCCAAAACCCCTTGGTTTGAAAGTCTTTTAGTCTTGGAAAACTTGATTACTGGACAAAATGCTCAGCAGTGCAAATAAAAAAAAAACTCCTCCGCACAGCATTTTTACGTGTATATTTCTACATGTGTACACATTTTTAATGGTTTTCCATTTCCCACTGATCTTGTCCCTAAATGTAAACCTCTCTCTCCAGCCATCCGTCCTTAGCTAGCACCGTGTCTCTAGCTATCCCAATCCCTCTCCACCACTGTCCACATATCAGCCGGTCTTTCCCAGTATTTCACCCAGGTGCTGTTGCCGCCAACATAGAAATAGCTCCTTTGTGGTCAACGTGTGCGTACTATGTGTGTATGTGCTCTGCATGTGTATGTGTGTGTTTTCTGGCCTGCTCGCTGGGCTGCGTTCTTGCGGGTTACAGCGCCTCTGGCCCCTCTGTGCCGTGCTCTGCTGCTGTCTGGAGCCAGGACGCCATGTGGCCCCTCATATGGCCCCCGGCTGCCATTTCCAATAACCGCCAACCCCCCCTCCGCTCCCAGCAGATAAGAAGCCAATCAGTGTTAGCTTGGGTACACACGCTTGCTCCTGAATGAGAGAGAAGGGGGCGGGCGGGGGGGGGGGGGGGGTGTTGAAGAAGAAGGCCCCGGGTTATGTACGGTACGTTGGCACTCGTGACAAAAGCGTACGCCCGTGTCCACAGGAGGAGAGGGAGAGCAGCTCTCTTTCCTCACCTCACGCCTGCCTCTCCTCTCCATCTCCCTCCGAGATTACTTATTCATCAGTTGTGGAGAAAACAAACACGTACGCGCACGCATCCAAACAAAGAGGAGGCAGGAGCCGTTGGCCGGTACGCCAAGCAGCGTTCACCATGAAAAGATGAGATGACGGGGAAGCTCGGGGTCTTGAATTGATGGTCGGTGGCTGTTCCAAGCTTATTTCAGACTAAGGTGTAATAGAGTCGGGAGGCCACACCGTTAAGAACTAGCACGCGTGATGCGGGATGACACATGTACAGGGCAAGATCAAGTCCCATTGCTGGTGGATGGATGCTGCTTGGTGCCGGAGGAATGAAGACGGGCATCACCCATCTTTTTTTCCAGGACTTCGGTTACTGTACAGGCTGGAGGTGTCTGAACTGGGCATGCTCTCATTCTCACACCTTTTAGTACCATTTAGGCCTAAGCTGATGAAATCTATACACACACACTGTATACACGCTGTGTACATGCGCATACACAAATGTAAACACAAATACAAACATTAAGACAAATAAATACACACACTTAAGTACATTCAGGTCATTTTACAGATGTTCTTAACCAGAGTGACTTAGTACAATTGTAGACAATAGTAAGTGGCCAGATTGTCACACTTTGTTCAACCTGCCTTCCCCTTTGGAAAAGACACATATGCTCACATATATAAACATATTGTATACACTCACACATTAAAACGTACATGAACATACGACACATGATATCAGTGTCCATTAATTAAGATGTTTAAATGAACTGAACATGTTACGAACCTGCCTAGAAAAGGACACAAGTGTATGCGAGGTAAGAAAATAAAATACATTTGGAGAATAAGGACCACAGTTGGAGAATTTCAGAGGTTTGAATCTTGGGGGTTACCACGTTCCCAAAACTACAAAAACATGCCACCTCCATGCCGACAAGCTAACTGGATGTCTTGCTAGAAGAAAGTATTTTTCTCTCATCAAGACATTCAATGTCAGGTGCAGAATCCACCTGGGTCCTCTTCCAGGCAGGTTTATCATAGCTTCAGTTGACTGAAACTTCTTAATTATTGCTTGAATAGAAGAGATGGGTCTTATCAGAAGAGTAGCTATATTTTCAATTGCCACTTCTAATTTAAGGTCAAATTCTCATGTCACCTTTTGCACACATACAAACCCAAACTTCACACATTGAATACACACATATAAAACAGTTACGTACTGAATGAACCCATAAACATACTGTCCAAATGCACAAAGCAATCCCGGTAATAACATAGTTACTAGTAGCCATACTCCAAGGGAATCCGTTGATCATTGACCAGCCATCAACCCCTGTAAGCCATTGTGATGTATTGGAGTCTTCTCCGTTACGTATTAGTGTGGTAAATACCAGGGGGAAATGAGCTTGTACAGACTGGCCCTCTGAGTCCATGTTTGTGGATAGACCATAATGGATTCTTAAAGCGATGAATTGCTTATAGGCATGACAGCCATGTTAAAACGGGATGGGCTTATCCACGGCACAAGGCGCTAAGGATATTAGGGAATCAGCGTAAAGCGCAGAGGAGACGACAACGGGAATAAAGACTGGCCTCGTCTGGTAAGCCCTGTCCCTCCCTCCCTTGCCAGCTACACTATCCTGGAAAACGCACGCAGTGGAGAGGAAGAGTTGGCACCCAGCCATATTGTGTGTATATCCCCATTATTTGTTGTGTCATTCATTTTCGGGCTGTAGCCTACAATTAATAAGTGTCAGTCAATGTGCCATCAAAGAGACTGGAGGTCATTGTTGTCTGTTTGCGGTGATGTCTCTCAGGATGAATGTTTGTTGGAATGCCTCACTAGTCCATATGGAACACTGACTGGATTGGATGGAAGCCAATTCCCTAATGACTGGGAGCAAGGTATAGTCTATCATGGATGTGCCACATAGTTAATGCCAACTAGCAGCCAGGCATCAAATACAAGCCCATTGTAAATCAGTCACTCCAGTGTGTTGGTTATCTATCTAGATACATATATTTTTTTTACTAAGCAAAGAAATCTTAATTTATATAGAGTGAATTACAAAAATTGAAGATAAAAAGTAATTACAAAGCAGTGTTAAAGTTTACACAAGAAGAATGTACTCTACTCGGCTTGCATGCTCATACACACACGCACACATACACACATACACACACGCACACACACACACAGAGACAGAGAAAAAAGAGAGGGATTAAGAAAAACAGAAAGAGTGAAAAAAGAACAAGAGAAAGAGAGAGAAATATTGAGATTCAGAGAAAGAGAAGAGAGAGAGCAAGAAAAAGAGAGGAAAATAGAGAATCAACAAAGAGAAGAGAGAAAGAGAGAGAGAGTGGAATCTCACCATTCCAATGTTCTGAGGCTCCCCTGTCAGACTGGGACTTGGGCAGAGGTATGATTTATGTAGTGTCCCTCACCCCCCACTGTGAATTAGTGACCACGGGTCGAAACTATTTTTCTCTATGAGCAAGAGCATGCTCATGGCTAAAAACCAGGCAAACACCGTTTATCATCGGCTTGACGACAGCGTTCCTTAGGCGAATTAACTACGGGACCATATCGACTGGCACGGGCCGGGAGTCTGTGCCCCTTCACTTTGATTAATCTCCCAGAATTCCCATTCCAACTCTATCAAAGCAGCTGAGTGAAGACACGGCATTGATCTGTAAACACCATGCGCACGCACGTGCACTCACAAACGCGTGCACGCTTGCGCACACACACAGTGTCAAACTAAACCCGCAGTGGGCCTTGTACCTCTTCATTTAGATGCAGCACTCCGGACCACATACATGAGGGTCACTCATGCCCATTCACGTGTTGTAATGCAAGCACCTTAGTCCATTCACAAACACATCGGTGCTTAATGTCAAAATAAAATGATATTCATCACGTGTGTGGGACAACAGGTGTAGCCTCTGCTGGGAAATTCATACCTACAAACCCTGTCCTGACTATGCAAAGTCTAAGTTTAATTAAGGAAAATTAGAATAGAAAAATGCACAGTCGAGATGGCAATGGAGATGCTGTACATATACTGGTTAAAGACATTACCATAGCTAAATCAGTGTCTGTGCTATGTTTACATGTAAATAGTTACCACACTTAATTAACATTTTGAAAGATGCCCAAATCATTTTGATTATTGTATCTAGAAGTTATATAATAGAAAATTTAATTTTTATCAAAAACTGTAAAGAAAATTGCAGCATTGTGTTATTCTAGTATACAATGTCTTTCTATATCAGACGTTACACATTTAAGAAAGTGAAAATGAACCAAGGCTTTGACCTATTGTTTTACAGGTCCAGTGCCTTATTGTTATTTTAAACCGCCAACCGTCGCAATCAGAAGATCAAAAAGTGATGAAATGTCATTCATGCGCTATATGGTCTCACCGGCTGTCAGAATTCAGAGCACGCAGTTTATAATTACGGTTATTATTCACGTCACAGCTACAGTAAAACATATCTCATCATGTCAGCCAGTTGTGATTGAGCAGGAGGGTGTTCCCTGAAGATTTTCTGTGGGTGTCCATCCAGGACATAGGAGGCCATTCTACCTGTCCCTTATGTCACCCCTTAAATATGCCCAGGGTGCAGCAGCTCAATGAATGGAGCGTGGAATGTGTGCAAGTGGGCCAGCATGCCAGAGGAGGGGCTGGACAAGGACTAAGCACCAGCTGGCCAGTGCAGATACACCTCTCCTCTGTCAGACCAGGAGTAGGTGGTGAGGTATGTCAGTACTTGTGCCTGGCCGATTAAATGTCATAAAAGGCTGTTCAGATTCCGGGGCTTGTCATTGGCTCCAAGCCAACTGCCAGGACTCTTTCCTCTCTTGCTGATTCCTTTATACTGGGAGTCATTACTATAGAAGCCTGTCGTGCTGTAAAATTCCATATGTACATAATATTCTGTAACAGGGAGGGCAACAGGGAAAGGACACAGGACCAATAAATGTACCAAATCTATTATATACAGCCCTTTTTGCATCACCAGTTGTCACTAAGTGCTTACAGATACCCAACACCAAAGAGCAAGCAACAACAAGAATCGATGCATAGTGGCTAAGAAAAACTCCCTAGTAGGGTCAGAATCTTGGAAGAAACCTAGAGAGGAGCCGGACTCTGAGAGGTGGTCCTCCACTGGCTGAGCTGGGCAAAGATTGGGGGCCACATCAATGGCCCCGTTCAGAAGACATACAGGTGAAAAAATGCAGATGGGCTGTGTCCGAAGTCTTTACGCAGAATCAAGATCAGCTGCACAACCAGGTGGACAAGGACAGGGACGACCAGGTGGACAAGGACAGGGACGACCAGGTGGACAAGAACAGGGACGACCAGGTGGGCTGCGGGCAGTGACACTAAGTATCATCAGACAGCAGCTAGATCTGCAACGCAACCAAGAGGACATTGGACAGGGACTTTTAGGAGTCCCTGACGAGGCCAGGTAGCCCTGTGGCATGATCCAAGACCGAGGGTCTACTTAAGATTCAGCAGGACACCAGAAGAACTAAAGAGAGCATTCCTTGGATCCAAAAGGATACCTCAGCATATAATTCAGACTGACCCTAGTCCCCAATCACATTAACTCATGCAAGGTGAGCAACTGGGATTGACACAGGACAGACTGACACTAGTTCTGCGGCACAAAACAATTCTAACAAAAATCTAAGGACTGAGACGTGGGTGTCCAGAGACACTGGCCGCCTGCATCAACTGCCTGCACCCGTTCCTCTCAAACCGCCACTTTTGTTTATAAATGATTATAAATGACCATCAAACTGACATCTGTGTCTCTACCGAGTCGTTTCAGCTATTTCTTTGTGCTGCGCGTGTCTGAAAAAAATAGGATTCAAATTGTTGTTCACTCATATCCGTCATTATCATTTTTTTTACTGTAAGGTTACAGGTTTACACAAATATGAAAGGGTGACATGATCCATTTATAGTGCAAAGTCCCCAGAAAAACAACTGCTCTCAAAAAGCGCTCTCAAACAGTTTAAAATAGATCTCACACTGTCTCACGTCAATGTCTGCGCCAACCCATATCAAAATGGGGTTCACGTGTGCAGCTTTTTGTGTGTTTTAATAGGCTAGACTTCGTTTTCACTTATTTTGTCTTCTAAACCAATTAATCATCAGCAAGATGGGACCTTTCAGATGGAAAGAGATTTAAAATGGAAGATAATATGACTGTTGTCCCTCAATATATATATGACCGACAATCGCTTTGCAGGTTATCATAAATCAAGACCAAAATGTTTCTGTCCAGTCAGGGATACAATAATAAAACTGGGATTTACAGTGACAGCTGGCATTGTAAGACCCAGTGATTCTGTTCGCCGTACACATAACAACATATTTCATAATGGCATACGTGTTGTACAAGTGTAGAGTCCGTGAAGGAGAGCACGTCTGGTACCAAAGTAGCATTCATTTTGGGAAAAAGAAAACTATGACCATTTCATTTAATACAGGGGACATATATTCTTTCCAGTGATATTAAAGATTTAACTTAACGCTCTCCGCCAACTGTTTTAAAATGTCGATTGGTCTTGGATGTGATTCTGATCTGGACTCTTTGATCTGGACCATTCCAAAAGTAAAATCAGAGTACCTCTACGTGCTAAGTATATTTACACATACCCAGAAGAAGCCCTTGGGGGTAATTTAATTATATAAATATGAGAAACATATAAACAGAAGATTCTTGGATGCGCAGGTGGAGAAAGCAGAACATTGTTTTTTGACTTGTTGTCCCCTCTACCAAAAAGATTTGCTTCAAGCTGGACCTCCAGAGTGGCCAGCAGTAGCATCAGAAGCAAGAGCCATTTTGGCCCACAGAGGATAATACAAGTAAACTATCTGTAATAAACTTTAGATACATAAGTCATATCAGCCATGGTAACCATGATGCATTCTTACAAGTGGAATAAATATTTTTACTGGGCCGACCATTGCAGACTATTAGTGTGAGTCAAGGTAAAAAGTGATTCACTGATCCATCTGGTCCCTGTAGGAACCAATTGCATAAACAGTGTATCACCACTCTGAGCTTAAACCTGTTCAAACTGAGGGGATGTTGATGGGGAGTATGTTTGAATTCAGAATTTAAATGCACAAATCCATATCCAGAGCTCACCACCATTTACTGATCATGAACAGACACATCACAAGAAACAGTTAAATGTATCAGTAAATGTGTAAAACTTCACTTTGCTCCGAGATGTGGAGTTATTTAATTCATGTTGAAGATGACAATTTGCTCTGTTGTCTCATAAAATATCATAGACACTGCAAGCGCACGTTTACTTTGTCTTACATATAGTTGTACAGGAGTATAGCTGCTTTGTTTTGTCCCTTACTTCATGTAAAAAATAGTTTGGCTGTCCATCTAATTAGCTATAGTAGCTCAGAGTAATTGCTCGTTACTATCATTTCAAGCTTATATGTTGGGGCCCATTTGAACAGTTGTAAATGAGCTGCTTTCTACCGACGGGAAACACTGACCAGAATCGTTATACCATATCACTAAATAACTCTTCAATTCATCGTTTGTCTATTGTTTTAGAATGAAATACTTTGTATCCAAATATAGCAAGATATATTTTTAAAAATTAAGTTGCATTAAAGGATGCATTGTTAATGCGTTGATTTGTGCAGGAATCTTTTCAGCGTCTGCTTTCGACGTACTTCCGGTTTCCGCTTGAGCGTCAGTAATCCAACATGGCAGCCTCCACGGGAAGAGCCGTGGGTTCTGTTCTTTTGAAATGCGGAACTTGCTGCGGCAATTTAAACAAAACGTCGTATAATTTTACGTCCCAGGTAAAGCCAATATTGTAATTTAACATTTTTAACATTCTAATTATTTCACGCGTTGATGACAACGAGGTTGAACGAGTTGCATATCAGAAGGGATTGTGTTGTCCTTGAGTTAGCTGGCTTCTTAACTGCATTACCTGTCAACTAGCCCGTGTACTGTCAGTGCCTCTAGAGTTGTCAGCCAGTTAATACAGAAGTTACGCAGCTTGCTAGACGTTTTCTTACTTGAAGCCAAGTCAGAAAACATTGACGCCATAATGTGAGGTTTTCTTGTCATTATCTCCTAACCTAATGGTCTTTATATTTTTACCTTAGCATAAGAAATGCTCATCGAGACTACTGGGGTAGAATTCTGTATTGAACTGTACTAGACAAATATCTCAAGTATACCTGTTTTCACGTGTACTTGCAAAATGAAGGGAAAAAAGGAACCACTGCCTTTGTACATATTTTTGCCCTGTGTTATGTGTGCAATTCTTTGTTTGCTGAAATTCTTTGTTTTAATACAGTCACTACAGTGATTTTTTCCCTGATACATTTAATATTTAAGTTAATTTGTAGTTACTCATTCTAGAACTGACTGGAGCTGTTAAGAGTTTGAGTCATATAATTTACTAAACAGTCTGTGAAGTTCAGTAATCTATTTTCAGATATCATATAGGCTATGAATTTTTATTCAAATCCTGTACTGAATTCTAAGAATGCAATTCCCACAATCTTGTTATTACCACTTTCCTTCTGCAGTCTACAGTCCTCTGTGTCAGGGCGGAGCCTTCAATGCCCTTCAGTAGGCAGTCTACAGTCCTCTGTGTCAGGGCGGAGCCTTCAATGCCCTTCAGTAGGCAGTCTGCAGTCCTCTGTGTCAGGGCGGAGCCTTCAGTTCCCTTCAGTAGGCAGTCTACAGTCCTCTGTGTCAGGGCGGAGCCTTCAATGCCCTTCAGTAGGCAGTCTACAGTCCTCTGTGTCAGGGCGGAGCCTTCAGTGCCCTTCAGTAGGGAGTCTACAGTCCTCTGTGTAGGCATTCGGAATCTGTAAATTTTTTGTAAAAAAAAAAAATGTACATTGTACTTTTAGCAAAATTGTACTAAGCGTGACATGCAGATTGGTCACCTGTCCAAACCATTTGAGTGTGGTTTGCTGTTTTTGGAGTAGCAGAATGAATTTGGCTTTCTTTTATTTCGTGGGGAAGACACATTGCTCTAGGCTTAGATTAAAGATGAAGGCTTGGCAATGTGGTCTTCTTTCGGCCCCCAGTATTTTACCATTCAGGTTGCCGATACCAAGTGGTTTGTCTTTTCTGATCCACAGCAATAATGTTTTCACCTCTTCCACACTAACTTCGCAAATGTATAAACGACAGTGTTGGTCTTTCGTTATTTGGTCCGTTATGCATGCTCAGTATTTATTGTTGGCATGTCTAAGTTTGCCAACCAAAGGTATTTTAAGAATTTGGCAGTATCAAAGGTATTTTGCTATGAATGAGCTATTTGCCTCAATTAAGTATCTATCTCAGTTTAAATGTCTGCACATGTACAAATGTAAAAATGTACTCCAGTGCATTTTCTTTGCAATTTTAATCTTTGACTAATACAGCATATTTTTTTGTTTCTAATGCATGATTTCTCAATTTGCACTACTTTTGCCTATGTTCTGTACAGCAGACTTTATTGCTTTTCCCTGTGAGTCATCCCTGTCTGCCATTTTTTTTTTTACTTCCACCTGTATTTAGGGGGATTTGACAGCACTAACCGACTGTGTTTTTAATTGCTTATCAATAACTGGATAAAGCCATTTCATAAACCCTCAAGTGCACAATCGGATCATCCCTCATTACATACAACAAACCTTCACACATTTTTCACACAGAATAGGTTGTCTGATGGCGTACCTGTCTGCTGCTAAATTGTGATTACTCCTACATCCCTTTGGGTGTGATGGTTGTGATTATGCTTTTGAACAGTTTGTTTTTCTGCAGCTTTAGTGAAGATGTGGTCAATGCATGTGGATAATGTACGTCCCAAACTGTCTTTAAATACCCTCGTAGCCTAACTGATGACCTGAACCAGATTCCATGCAGAAGTTCTGGTGTGAAACCATTTCTTATTTCTGAATGGACAGCTTGTGACAGCCAGACAATATTTAACACGCCCCTGATTTAAATGGGCCACGTCTTTGAGCCGAAAAACAAACAAAAAAAATGGCAGTTCTACTTCACCAAAGTGTATTGAAACAAGTATACATTTTTACACAGAACAACGATAGGTACCAAGGTACGCGCTGATGTTTTTCATTTTTCAAGTTGGTAAACAGTCTTATGGAATGGACATCTTTGCTGATCAAGATAGTATTAAATCTAATTGGTTGATACCCACTCCCCTCAAGGTGCTGTCCAGGCAGCTGTGTGTGAGCTCTGCGCTCCACAGGAAGAACCTGGCTGCAGCAGGCCCAGAGAAGTTTTCAGAGGAGTTCATCAAGAAGCAGGTGGAGGAGTACAGCATCGGGAAGAGACATCTAGCCAACATTATGGGAGAGGACCCAGAGACCTTCACCCAGCAGGACATTGACGTAAGAAAGTCCACTGATTTTGTGCACCCCTGCCTTGTGTGGAAGGTTAATGCCGTGGAAAGCTGATTTTGTCCTTCAAGGTCGTTGGAAAAATGAGAGAAGAATTAACACACAGGCTAGTTGTCTGCAGTACTCCACACTCAGCGGGGTTTGTGTTAGAGAGATGTCCATTAAAGCGGACACTCTGCGTCCTATTAGGTTGAGACTAATTCAAATTAGACAAACTCAAATTTGATGTATTTGGCCTCGGCTGTGTTTAGATAGATAGATGCCACCTTCTTTAGAGTGGACACATTGTTTTCTTTTACATAGTTCAGTGAGTTTATGGAATTTCTATAGCCATTTTAGCCTCATTCCTCTTCCAGGAGTTGAGAACCGTCTGATCTCTCTCCACACATGCAGGAGAGGAGAGTAGCATCTGGTGGAGCTGATTAGACAGACAGACTGACTATAAGTAACGAATGGAACTGTGTAATGTGATGTGTCTACTTTATTAGCAACGCCTAATACCCAAACACGTGCTCGCACACATTTCCCATGTTTTATTCATTACAAAGAGGGAGCGCATTAGCTCCGTTAAGCTCACTTAGTTTGATTTCCCATGATTCTTCACTTCCCGGCGGTCTCTAACCCTCTTCCTGTCTAACGGACAGAGCTGTTAGCAGTGTGCTGTGTAAAAGGAAGTGACGTGAAGGTTTCTGGTAAAGAGCGCGAGAGGTGGAGAACAGGAAAAGAAACGGGCAGTTGTGGGCTTTTGCTTTTGCCCATTTGGCGTGAATCCCTCCTGTCCAAATGATGGAAGTGTTAGCAATTTGTGATGAAACTGTAGAGAAAAATGGATGCATTCAGAGTTGAGGACTGAGATAAGCTTTTCCCTCACAGTCCACTTGTCAGCTAGCGGTACTGTCCAGGCTCAAGCCTAGACTGTTTGTGACCACCTCATCACCAGGGAGCCCCTAAAACTGGGGTTTTAGTGGATTAAACCGTACATGTTTAGTGGATGAAACCGTACATGTTTAATGGATTAAACCGTACATGTTTAGTGGATTAAACCGTACATGTTTAGTGGATTAAACCGTACATGTTTAGTGGATTAAACCGTACATGTTTAGTGGATTAAACTGTACATGTTTAGTGGATTATACCGTACATGTTTAGGGGATTAAACCGTACATGTTTTGTGGATTAAACCGTACATGTTTTGTGGATTAAACCGTACATGTGTTGTGGATTAAACCGTACATGTTTAGTGGATTAAACCGTACATGTTTAGTGGATTAAACCGTACATGTTTAGTGGATTAAACCGTACATGTGTTGTGGATTAAACCGTACATGTGTTGTGGATTAAACCGTACATGTTTAGTGGATTAAACCGTACATGTTTAGTGTATTAAACCGTACATGTTTCGTAATACAAGTGCCTCACCTGCTCCTGGGCCTGTGCTGGATCAGTCCTCTCATTCTCCCCTTTCTGTGCCCTTCGTGATGCACTTATTACAGGGAAAACTACCCTTTGGAAGTGACTAGTTGTCCATGTTAAAGAGGGGAAGGTCTCAACTTTCTCATTTTTATTTCTCTATGATCGTTATTGATCACAAAGCACACACTTCTACAGTCTCATGGCTTGAAATACAGAGTCCCCATCAATGACTCCCAACCAAAAGTACTTAGCTTGAACGGTTTTAACAAAAAATAAGATAAATGTTGCCCTAAGTGTTCTACAAAGTTGGTAGAGTCTTCTTTAAAATGATTCACAGCTTCGACGGTTGCCAAAAGTGCTTGAAAAGAGTAATAGCACTGGGAAGGAGAGAGATGTTTTAAAACATATGGAGTAGGGTGTGTTCATTAGTGAGAAATCCAATGTGTTCTCCATTTATTTTCAAGGTAGCGAGATGTGAAGACTGCAAGGGCACTGCAGCATTTCACTAGATGTCTCCATATGGAGCGGCCTGGTGGACTAGTGGTCTAGAACGTTGGTCCGTGACATAAAGGTTGCTGGTTCAATCTCCGGAGCAGACAGAGTGAAAAGCCCCGTCGTTCTGCCAATTCAATAGACCAAACATGGCAATTGAAGTTACTTACATTGTGTAGTATAACAGTAGTGAGACCAATGGCACACTGGAAACCATTTCCACTATTAACTGCTGCAATTGTAATCTCTGTCAGCAGGAGAGATATGGCTGTAAATCAGACTGTTCTTAGCATGCTTATCGGGTAAAATACTTTAGTCTTAGGTGAAGTTGACTTAAGGATGTTACAATCACAGGTTTGGGTAAATGTGATCAAAGGTAAATGTCTTGTGATCAAAATGTACCATGACACTTTTATTGTCATTTCTGATATAATTAAAATCTAAAGAGGTCATGTTATCTGAGACTAACATAAATAAAGTTAGCATGAACAATCTACACACTGGAACCTGGAGGCTACATGTTGCTGTACTGTGGATTCACTTTTCTGGTCACATTTTGAGTCTGGACTAGAGCCCTGAAAAAATCTGTGTGCAAAAATAAACTTCTCTTTCCCCTCTCTCTTTTTCGGGCTCTTTCTCTCTCTCTCTTTCTCTGTCTTTCTCTGTTCTCTGTTTTTTTTTTGACATTGATGAAGTTTAGACAGAGTGGAGAATCTAGAGTCAGTGAACAACACGGACAAATATGTGGCAGGGAGAAGGCCTCTCTCTATGTCTGTCTCTGTCTCTCCCTGGGGGCTCTGCCATATTGCAGTCCAGAGTATGAAACGGAACAGGAACAGGTGTTGCCTTCATCTGGCACAGCGTTCCTTTCTCCTCCCCCTGTCTTCTGATTTTACCTTCTTCCTCACCTGGCTGTCCCCAGCTCCCTCTCTCTCTCCTCCCGCTCTCTCTCTCCTCCCGCTCTCTCTCTCCTCCCGCTCTCTCTCTCCTCCCGCTCTCTCTCTCCTCCCGCTCTCTCTCTCCTCCCGCTCTCTCTCTCCTCCCGCTCTCTCTCTCCTCCCGCTCTCCCTTTCTCCTCCCGCTCTCCCTTTCTCCTCCAGCTCTCTCTCCCCTCGAACTCTCTCTCTCCTCCAGCTCTCTCTCTCCTCCAGCCCTCTGTCTTTTTCTCTCTCCAACACTTTCTCTCCCCCAACTCTTTTTCTCCCCCACCTTTCTCTCACTCTCTCTCCCCCACTCTGTCTCTTTCTCTGGCTGTGGCTCTCTCTGATCCTCTGGTCTTGACAGTCTTCCTGCTCCCTCCTTCTAGCACCTGTTCTGTGTTTTAATTGAGCAGACAGAGTGAAGGAGGAAAACAAGTTAAAGAGGGATGAGGGATGAACAGACTGGCTGGAGGAGAGTGGCAGGATGGACACTACCTGCCCCCCCCCACACACACACACGCACATACACACACACACACACACACACACACACACACACACACACACACACACACACACACTTCCCTGTCGACAGGAGGGCCATCTGTAGCAGTGCTAATGACCTGGCTCCACTCTGCTGACTTCACAAGGAGATGTGTGGGTGTGTGTGGGTGAACCCAGGGTGAACCGGTGACTCCAGTCTGTCCTCTGGTTCCTGTCAGCTGGCATTCTGTTTGTTCGCCCCACTAACTTTCACTGTTGTTCTCTAGAAGTTTCCTTTAGCTCTGATCTGAACTCTCCCAAAAGTCTTGCCTGTTGGCTAGCCTGGCTGCTCACACCATGTCTGCCTGTTCTGAGCAGGCTGAACGTGGAGCAGGTTTCAACTAAAGGTTGCTCGCTGTGGATCTCTGTAGTTGGGATAATGATATTTGACATCATCTTTCTGTTCCAGAGAAGCATTGCATACCTGTTTCCCTCTGGGCTTTTTGACAAGAGAGCCAGACCACTGATGAAGGTAAGACCAGAGTTTCTAACCAGACCGTTAAAATTCAATTCCGATAATGCTTAGGAGGGAGCTAGATACTTGGTGTCAAATCCAGAAGGCCTAATAACGTAGAACACAAACAGGTAGGCCGTAGCATAAACCAATAGAAGCATTGGATGTTATCCGAGGTAAAGAGTGCATATCCAAATCCTTCTGGACTTTTAGAGATGATCTGAGGCTGTTTATTCCACCGCCTTCCGTCGTTTTTGGTAAATATGAGGGGTTCCATTTCCTGGTCTGTCTATTGTTGACATGTAATGAAATACTGAAGCGATTGAATCTCTTCACCTATTTTCTTCCAGCATCCAGATGAAATCTTTCCAAAACAGCAAGGTATACCCTTCTAAATATATTCCCAGCAGATTGTTGTGAAGTCTGACTGTTTTACTCCTGCTGTCATTTTCCTCTGTGTGCTGCACTTTCACCCCGTCACCAGCAGGGGCACATCCTGGCAGTGATTCATTTAACACTCTATTGTCTAAACATCTCTCTCTCATCCTCTAGCGGTCCAATGGGGCGCAGACGGGCGGCCTTTCCACTTCCTGTTCTACACAGGAAAGCAGTCCTACTACTCTCTGATGCATGTGAGTACTGGTCGTGTTTGGGGGGGATCTGCTGTGATGTCACACCTGTTGTTTCTATGTATGTATAAACATGTAAAAGAACACATGGCTACTTAAAATGTTCAACCATTTTCCATATCATTTTGCTAAAATGATTTGCTCACTAAGACATAAGTTGTTACCAAATGCCCCTCCCTGTAGGTCTCTCACTTCCTTGTTATGTCTCTCTGTCTCTCTCCCTCTATTTCTATATCGTTGTCCAGTATTTCTACTTCTCTCCCTGTATTGCTCCTAACTGTCCATCTCTCTCTCATGCTCCACCTGTCTTTCTAAATTGTTCACATAGTGCCACCAATGACCAATTTCGATGTAGGACCCTGAGTACAGTGGAGTAGAGCTGTGTTTTTTGGGGCGAGAGGGGCCTTGCTGTGGGGAGGAAGGGGGAGAAGGGTGTGGGTTGAGGAAGGTGCGGACCGACAGGGGCCGTGACTGTGTCTGTGACTGGCCCCTCTGTCCCTCGTCCTAAATCATGTTTCAGGCCTGGCCAGATGACTTCCACGGCTGCTTGTCAGGCTTTGTGCCTGAATAAGAGCTGCTCTACCCTGGGGTTCTACCCAGAGAGGTAGAGGGTCCCTGGA
>JACXGI010000305.1:122170-153804 GCA_016801175.1 Esox masquinongy
CGTGCGTGTGTGTGTGTGTGTGTGCGTGCGTGTGTGTGCGCGCGCGCGTGTGTGCGTGTAACCTGGCAGTGTTTTGTCCTCTGGTCGACCGCCCCCTCCCCCATAATGCCCTGCAGCAGCCCTGGCCCCCTGCTGTTGGTTTAAATAGGATGTCAGACTGTCTGAGAGGGAGGGCTGTCTGTCATGTGGACAGGAAGATATTCTGTCTCTTTATTTTGTCCCTCTCTCTGTTTCTTTGTGTCTCCCTGTTTGTCTCTGTTCGTCTCTATCTCTTTGTCTCGTTTCTCTCTTCCCTGTCTGTCCTTCTCCAAGAGGGGTTATTCCTCCGCTTTTAAAGGGCACGGAATGAGATGCTCTTTCTGTTTCCCGAGGAGGAGGGTGCACTCTCACTGCACAGCTTTTTGGTTGTTAACCTCTGAAACAGTAACAGTCTTACGTTGCAGTGCTAACTAACTGAAGTCAGCATCCTCTTACATGTACCGTACAGTATTTATCTACTAGACCCACACACACACACACACACACACACACAGACACAGACACACACACAGACACACACACACAGATTTTCTGTCAGGAGAAGTGTGAATGGGGATGGGGCTTCCTGGTTCATTTCTCTGGTGGGTTTAGCCCCCTTTCAAGTACAGCAGGACTGTGGCCTGTTAAACCAGAGGAGTTGACTGTCATATTCCTCAGAGCATTGCTGTATAAGGGCTAGTGAAGCCATCCCATCACCATGCTAAACAGGATGCTTTATACTGCTTATTGAATCTGTAGAACTGTGAGTGAGTCAGGAGAGTGTTTAGTATAAAATGATCCGGTCTGAGGCATTCATTTGTCAGTCTCTGTATTTCTCTCTCTGACAGGCGTCTCTGAAATAGACTAGATCATTGCACTCCCTCTTCTTCTACCCTCTTCTATATCATCCAGGCCTCTGAATGTAAATCATTGTCCACCATTGTAGGGGCCCAGTGTTCACAAATGTGTAACTCAAAACCCTCTTCCTCTAACCCCTACCCTCTCTCTTTAGAATTTTTTTTCCTACAGATTTTCTATTACTTGTTTTTTTTTTGACAAAAATTGGTTTTGGGTTGATGTTTGCTTTTCCCCCCTCCGTCGCTCTCCCTCTCTGTGGCGGAGTGTTAGCGGATTAGACTCCACTCTATCAAGAAGGAATTAAACAAACATCTGCTGAATAATGGACAGGGAAATGAGTTCTCACCCAGGCGCGGGAGAGGGGGGTTCTGGGTAGGGGGTGTAGTAGGGGGGGGTCTGCCTTGGGGACGTGACCAGAATGCCATCCTGCCTGCCCTGCCCGGCTCGGCCTCCAGAAGCCCCGCCCTGTCACACCACGCTTGACAGTCTAACGCCAAGCTTGTGGGTGCGATGCCAATTTAGACAAGCGTGCCCGCGGACGGGGGGCTAGCAAGCTCTCTCTCTCTCCGCGTGGCACCTCCTCAGAGGGAAGCGGGGTGTGAGGTGCGGTGGGGGGGGGTATAGCCCAAGTACTCACCAATTCAATTTCCTCAGCCAATTAAATTCAGCCAGGGATGAGGGGAAAGATGGAATCTGCTTTTATAATGGTGAATCCTCTCTCCTACCTCACCCTACCTCCCCCTCTCCCTACCTCCCCCTCACCCTACCTCCCCCTCTCCCTACCTCCCCCTCTCCCTCTCACGCCTGCTTGTCAGTACACACGGCGCACTCTGTTCTGTCACTTCGTTTTGTTGATGCAACGCTAATATGCATCGATGCGACTACGGCGATTAAAAGCCTCATGAGCCGCAGGCTCTTACATCGCGTCTTGATGAATCTCACGAGTGCATTATTCTGTCTGTCTCCTGTCTCGTCCAGGACACGGTGGCTAAAGTCCTGGCAGCAGAGAAGCAGCAGGACCTTCTGCGTCCTGAGGGTCCCGTCCCGCAGGACACCAAGCAGATGTGAGTGTGCCTCTTTCAACGAGCATTAAACCGGTTCACCGGTGAAGGCTTATAACGACATGTGTTTCTCCCCAGCTCTCTGGTGGGGAGCCGTTGGTTACTGAAAGAGGAGTTGGAGGAGTTGTTGGTGGAGACCATTTCAGACCACGATGTAAGAACACCTTTAATGTCATCAAACCCGCACTAACATGTCTGCGGTTCACACCCGAGGCTTTCCTCCAATCACTGGACATCCTAGATCAGTGGTATTCAAATCTGGCCCTCGAAGACAGATTCGAAACCCCTAATGAAGGGCTTATTTAGGCCAGGGACACCAGGTGGGTACAATTAATGATGAGGTAGAACAGAAGGCTAAGTCCCCGATTAGGGGGTTGCGCTGGAAAAATGGAGTGGATCTGGCTTCGAGGGCCAGATTTGAATACCACTGTAATGCAGAATGACAGATACGATGCAGTTCACCTAGCCACCACAGGAGGTCGCTGTTTCAACACTAAACCGAGAGAGACACCATTAATATGGAAACCGCTAATCTGACCCAAAATTGATGACGAGGCTTTACGACCTTCCCAACTTCTCCCATGTAACCCCTCCACTCACTCCGCTGACTTCCAGTTGAAGCTCCCATCCATTACAACACATCGCACCTACACAGCAGCAAGGGTACCGCCCCTCCCACCTCAAACCCAGCATCCTAACCCGGGCTCTTTGTCTCTGTCTTTACACCCCAGTGGTGGAACCAGCTTCCCTTTGAATCTAGGACAGCCGAGTCACTGCCCATTTTCATAAACTTTCCAAAACCTTTCATTTAAAATGAACTCCGCAGTCCTCTCGCTCCCCCCAAACCGTGGCGTTGGTGAACTAATTCTAGCAAGTCTGCAACTGAGATGCCGATGCTGTCCTACGTTACGATGTACACACCTTGGATAAGAGCTTCTGTTCAGTGGTGTGAATGTGAAATGTCTTCCCCTACCAGTATGCACGGTTCATCCAGCTGATGGAGAGGCTCCTGTCGCTGCCTAACTGTTCGTCAGAGAAGGACTTCGTCCAGCGCTACCGCAAACAGCTGGAGATACAGTCCTCCAACCAGCAGGTGGCGCCACTGCAGTACGACGAGAACGGAGTGGCCTACAGCACCGCAGATGGTGAACGAGCAATCAATAAGACTTTTTCCAGAATTTAGTGGGATTAATCTCTTGAGTAGTTGACTGCAACACAAGTCAGTTTCACTGTAGTTTCAGTTTAATTGAGAGAGCAAACCACGGGGGATTAGTCGGCCAGGGCTTCATAGTGAGATAGATCTCCCCCTTGGTTCCGACCTGGATGAAGTCCTCTCACGTGTAGTAAACGATTGATAAATCAGCAGAGATAGGACATTTGGTTTGTCCTCACAAACAAAAAGGTTATTTTAGGCTCAGGGGATAGAAGTAGGATACGGGTTAGGTTAATCTTTTTCTCCCCACCCCCTCACTTTGTTAGTAAAAACCAATGTGTGTGTTTTATCCAGGAAGGAGGAAGACGGCTACATGTACTGTTCTGCTGAGAGACTGCGGCTCAGGTTCCATCAGCATCAATGGAAAAGACTACCTCCACTACTTCCCTGTTCTGCAGGACCGGTCAGTAGTCTGTCTTCCCAGAAGATCCACGCTGTCTCCTCTGACTTCCCCTCTGTTAATAAAACATCAAATGTCCACCAACACTTCTAAAAAAAACTAAAATAGCCCATAGTTTGAGCCTGGTACAGATGAAGACAGTTATTTAGAAGCCTTTGTTAGCATTTTGTCCACCTGCTTCTTTCTAAATGACACGCTTCTCCTGAGCCCTAAATAAATGACGCTTTTCTTCTCACCCGTTCTTTCAAAATGACGTTCTTCTGCTCACCTCTTCTTAAGATGCAGGCCTAGCTCCCTGCACTTTCTCCTCAAACAAAAAACTGTTGAAAAGCAGCTTTCTGTTGCACTTCACGGCATTATAGCCTCTTTTTATTTATTTGGGACATAGCAGAGTTAATTACACAGTTGACTGGGTCAGAGAGAGAGAAGAGAGAGTGTGTGTGTGTGTGTGTTTTGGGCTGTTATCTCCCGGGCTGAGGACAGACTGAGACGGGACTAATGGAGAAGAGGGACGGTGGTTTGACTATGTCAGCAGTCATTTAGCCTGCTGGGACGTGGGCCAGAAAACACATACAAAAACACAGCACCTCTTCCTGCTGAGTCAGAAGAGTGACTACTAAGCTGTGGGAAAATGGCCGCGTGGTTCTATCAGGGGCTTACATGACTGTACACACACAACACTGCCCTCCACTCTGCACAATGGGCCGGTGCTGTCGACCACAGCTATCTCAGTGTCCACACTGCTAACCGACCCTTTCTGTTGTCCTCCATGTCATTACCTCTCTCACAACAACCCTTGGTCCTCTCTCTCACAACAACCCTTCATCCTCTCACAACAACCCTTCATCTCCCGACACCATAAGCAACCCTTCATCCTCTCCTTCTCCTTATCAACCCTTCATCCTCTCCCCCTCTTAGGTCAACCCTTCATCCTCTCTTCTCCCCTTCATAACCAATCCTTCATCTTCTTTCTCTCTCATAACCAACCCTCCCCCAACAGGGAGCAGTTGATGTTTCCCTTCCACTTCCTGGATATGCTGGGGAGGTTTGACGGGCAATGCACTGTAAGTCACGGGGGTCGGTCCAGCCAGGCAGGGGCGCTGCGTCTGGCCATCTCCCGTGCCATGCTCAGCTTCCTGTCCGAGGGTCAGGTGGAGAGCATGAGACAAGGTTCGTAGTGGCGCTACATGCGTCCACGCACACACACACACATTTACGCACTTTCCCGAAAACTGTTTTATCACACATACATTCACACTTGCACTCAGAAATATGTGTTGTCAAACACACCTTCAGCCATCTGTGTCATCCAATTAATGTACATAAAAATGAACAACATTTGCTGCTATTTTGCTGTTACATTGATGCATATTACTATTTTTTCTTTGACAAATGTCCCTGCTTTCCCCTTCAGCTGGGCTGCTGACCCCTGACCCTAGAGTAAAAGAGAGGAAGAAGCCAGGCCAGGAGGGGGCAAGGAGGAAGTTCACCTGGAAGAAACGCTGAAGTGGAGGAGACAGAGAAACTGACAGAATTGCCCAGACCTTTTTGAAGACTTTCACCTTTTTAGGATCTGCTGTAAGAACAACAGATGAAACAGAAATAACAGCAGCAACTTTATCAGTAGCTTTCTATGAATAGTAATTGTCTTTTTGGGACAAACAGTTTATCTAATCGAGCTTTCACATGTCCCCTAAAGGTGTTGTAGATTTTGGAAATAGCTGTCTGGTTGAGAGATGTAAATAAACATACAAATTCAAAGAGGTTTTGTCCATGTGAAGGCAGAATTCCTAACTCCAATGCGCGGTAATGTGTTTCTTCAGCCACAAGAGGGCAATCTCTGTCAACACACTTTTCTCTTTACTGTCAACTGTATATTAATAATTAAATGTTTTTCATATATATTGCTATGTTTTTATAACTCTTTATAAAAATATATCGTCAGTATATATTGTCAACAACCTAGCAGCTTACTACATAAAAAAAAAAAGCTTAGCATCCCGGAGTGTCGCTGTCCATGGTCTGCGGTTTCTTGTTTTTCTTTGCTGTGATACAATCAGCACGTTCACTCCGGTGGCATTCACCAGTTACATCAGATGCCATCCCAATTCACACCACAGGATGGCGGTAAATTCACATAAAATGCACTGGCATCACCAGGCAGTCTTTAAGACTTTGGGCGCTCAGTAGTGATGGGGCTTCCGAGTCTTTCCGGTGAAAGAGCCGGCTCACTTGACTCCCGAAAGGCTGTTCGTTTAAAATGTTCACAAATAAAAGTGCAAATATCCAATGTAAAGGCGAAAATGTTGACATCATTTTAGAGCATGAAATGAACGGCTCCTTTAACCAATGCATAATAATTTACGCAAGGAATTAACATAATATACATTTTCTTTGTAATGTACCAGCATATACTATTGACTTAATTGATACACATGAATAGCAATTAAATTGAATCGCAATTATCTAACTGCATGCTGAGCACTAATGACGGATCATTCGCTCAGCACGGAACGAACGGCTCGTAGTGAACGTTAGTAACCGTACCGCATATTTGTAATGACGTTCTGTATTTTGTTTAAACCAATACAATTAAATAAACATTTAATGGGAATATGTGCGCACCTGCCCTAAAATCAATCAAAATTTCCCGCGGTGTGTATTCAATTCGATGGGGGTGGAGACAATTTGTAGCACGCCACCATCCCTCATTGGGTGGCAGGGGCGCCATCTGAATGCTCTGCTACTGATTTACTCTCGGGCAAGCGGTATACAACCGATACCTAAATCAAATCTTGTGGGTTAAGAGTGTAGTTTAAACAGTCCACCATTTAATTTAAAATATATCGAGTGCGTTCTCATCCAATGGATGCAGCGGTGTTCAACCCGCAGCTAATGACGGATGTTAACGGTAACAGCAATGCAGTGAACGCCGAATTGGAGGTGAAAAAGCTCCAAGAACTGGTTCGGAAATTAGAACGGCAAAATGAAGAATTGAGGACGCGGGCGAACGGCTGCACTGGCAGCCCCCACATTCTACCTCCATCACCGGCCTACATCGCCGGGAGCTACTGCATACCCAGTCCGTTACCGACACTACTGTGCCAGTCTTCGTTGGGGTCATTTTCCTCTTTGGACGGACCGTTTGAATATTTCCATCCGCATTCTGCTGCTGTTGATACTACTCTAGAGGCGGAGGCTAATTACACGGAACCAACGGTTCTAGACGAGGTCAACATTCTGGACGTAGATTCTCTATTTAAAGAGGAATCTGAAGATACTTGGTAACCATTTCCCGATGTCTCATTGTGTTTATAGCCTAATGCGTAGCCTAATGTTGTTGATAGGTGTCAGATCAACCCACTGATTTCTTTGAAACCTGAAATCTGTGTTTAATTAGGTAGTGTATATTTTAGTAGGATGTCTGACTTAGAAGTAGGCCTATTGAACATAATTATGCACCTGCAAATCAGACCCACATCGTGGTGGGAAACTATACGACTACAAAGCCACACCTTCGACGTGATTTGGACACTTGTTACAATGCCATTGGATTTGTCTCTTGCAAAAACAAAACATCGATTTGTTGCGTTCAATATCTTCAAGTATTATGATTGTGCAGGCAGCCAGTGTCTGTGACAATGCATCTGTTGAAATATAGGCTACTGCAACAGCCTTTCAAATATTGACTTGGGCGGGACTGGACACAAGTTCTTTTGTTTTACTGGTACAATGTATGCATAACAATAATCATTGACATGAAAACAATATACTGTAGATTTGCCTCATTCTTTATTTGATAACATCAAGTATTATTGGACTGAAGACATTTGCCTGCTCTACATGCTCACTTTTTTTTTTTCTTCCCGAGACACAGTTTGCACTTGCTGGCTACAAACAATATGACGTTATTCTCATGTGCTAATTAGTTTCGTCTTGATGCCAGATTCACTATTCAAAGTACCCCTTTACATAAATGGATTTGCGATCAAAGCGATAAAAATCCTCTCCTATGTCCGTCTCCTCCCGTCCTCCCTACAGGCTGTACGTGTCAGCCAAGGCCCGGCTCAGGGGAGAGAGCCCTGTTACACCCCTCCAGTGGACTAGACAGGTCCTGGACAGCCCCAGAGCAGAGTTGGAGGCTGCCAGACGCTCACTGTGTCTCAGATTGGACCAAGGTATGTTGAGCAGGTGGCCGATGTGTGAACTCAGACATTCGGCCATTAAAAAACAACAACTGTTAGGAGACTACTGCTGTGGATACGACTGAGTGTTCACCACTGATGTGGCCAAGAGAATTGGAGCATGCAAGCTAATTGGGCCCATTGCTTTTGTTTGCGGTATAGAATCAATTTGACATTAAGAAATGCAGTGCTGGTTGGAAGTTATTCAGTCATTAGTTCAAATGTTGAGTCCTCTGCATGTGAGAGCTTGGTACTTGGTGGCGAATTTGCCATAGGTGAGTGGGGTTAGCACTCAAAGCAGTGAGCTCAGTGCCTAAAACCAGTCCTGGGGATTAGCCGAGCCAACCAGCCCTGACTATTTTTTGACTGAATGGTGAGAGTGCAGCAACTTCGCCGATGCCGACCCTAGTCAGTTGTCCCGCTGGCTACATCAAACTACACATGAACATGAGTGACTGATACAAAGACTGCTCTGTTCAGACCTCCACACTCTTGCGATAGTTATGAATACAGTGAGTGTATTCATTTGGTGATCCACAGCAACTACCTAGGGTTGTCATAGAGAGGTGATGGGGCAAATGGGAATAAACAGGTGGCTCTGAAGTGGAAAAATTAGTGGCCAACCTGGGGAATGTTTCCTTGACACCATGGCTAATTGCATCCAGGGCTAATGAGACGTTCTGCAGCATAAGCGGAAAAAAAAGTGAGGCCCTCATTTTAACGTCTGAGAAGACGCTGTTGTGTAAACAGGTCAGGACTAAGAGGAGCAGGACAGTGGAAGTGTGAATGGGTCTCATGGTTTTAACTGAAGGTTGTAATGCATAAGTACAGCTTAAGCTCATAATGAGAGGTGAAAGCGGCTGTCGTATTGCATGCATGGAGTGTCCGTGCCGGCCTGTTTGTGGGTCAGCTAATTATGTTGCTACTATTCATATATTTGAAAATAATGTCTTGAGCCCCCCCCCCCCCCCATCCATGCATGTTAGCCTATCGTTGCATCAGAAGCTTCAGTTGCATCAGTCAACCGGTTTGTCACAGTCCTGCATGTTGCATTAGGGATCTCCACTCCATGCTAACCGCAATTGCAGGAAAACCCTCCCACTGGTTTTACACTCGGCCTACTATCTGCCTGTTGTTATGTTAAGAAGGCCTCGGCAACCGGAGGGGTAACCATGGTTACCGTGTTTACATGAAAGGCATCTGGCCTCAACGCTAAATGGCTTGTATTCTCTGACTAGGCACGGTATGAGCATGTAATGTACATTTATAGCATGACCCCACTGCATACACAACCGTTCAAAAGTTTGGGGTCGCTTTGAAATGTCCTTGTTTTTGAAAGAAAAGCAATTTTTATGTTCATTAAAATAACATTAAATTGATAAGAAATACAGTGTAAGCATTTTTAATGTTGGAAATTTATTATTGTGTCTAACGGCTGATTTTTTTTTTTAATGGCATATATACATAGGCAAACAGAGGCTCATTATCAGCAACCATCAGTCCTGTGTTCCAGTGGTATGTTTGCTAAACCAAGTTCATTTTAAAATGCTAATTGATCATTTGAAAACCCTTTTGCAAAAGTTAAAGCTGAAGCAGCTGCAAACTGTTGTGCTGATTAAAGAAGCAATAAATCTTGCTTTCTTTAGACTAATTGAGTATCTGGAGCATCAGCAATTATGGGTTTGATTACAGGCTCAAAATGGCCAGAAACAAAGAACTTCAGTTTTTTGTCAGTTTTTTTCTTGTTCTGAGAAATGAAGGCTGTTCCATGTGAGAAATTGCCAAGAAACTGAAGGTCTTGCACAACGCTGTGTACTACTCCCTTCACAGAACAGCACAGACTGGCTCTAACCAGAATGGCAAGAGGAGTGGGAGGCCCCGGTGCACAACTGAGCAAGAGGACATTAGTGTCTAGTTTGAGAAACCAGTGCAGGTCCTCAACTGGCAGCTTCATTAAATAGTACCCACAAAACACCAGTCTCAACGTCTACAGTAAAGAGGCGTCTTCGGGATAGTGGCCTACTAGGCAGAGTCGCAAAGAAAAAGACATATCTCATCTGGCCTGTAAAAAAGACTAAGATGGGCGAAAGAATGGACGGAGGTCGATTGGAGAAGTGCTATGGACAGATGAATCTAAGTCTGAGGTGTTTGAATCACAAAGAACATCATTCGTCAGGCTCAGACCAAATGAAAAGATGCTGGAGGAGTGCATGACGCCATCTGTCAAGCATGGTGGAGGCAATGTGAGAATCTGGGGGTGCTTTGGTGTTGAAGTGGGAGATTTGTATAGGGTAAAAGGGATCTTGAAGATGGAAGGCTATCACTTCATTTTGCAATACCACACCCTGTGGAAGGCGCTTGATTGGAGCCTACAACAGGGTAATGACCCAAAGCACAGCTTCAAACTATGCAAGAACTATTTAGGGAAGAAGCAGCCAGCTGGTATTCTGTCTAGAATGGAGTGGCCAGCACAGTCACCAGATCTCAACCCTATTGAGCTGTTGTATGTAAGTGCCCATCAAGGCAATCCAACTTGTGGGAGGTGCTTCAGGAAGCATGGGGTAACATCTCTTCAGATTACTTTAACAATTTGACAGCTAGAATGTCAAAGGTCTGCAACGCTGTAATGGCTGCAAATGGAAGATTCTTTGACGAAAGCTAAGTTCGAAGGACAATTATTTCAATTAAAAAACTTCTAACCTTGTCAATGAATAATTCCTATAAAGTTTGCTGTATTTCCTATTCAAACTAATTTAATTTGTTTTCATTGAAAGCAAGGATGTTTCTAAGTGACCCCAAACTTTTGAACTGTAGTGTATATGATATATTTGCAGTACTCCACTGAGCAGCACAATGATTTGCTTCCTCACCTCCAACATTTCTTACTGATTCTCCTCTGTTCTTTGATCCTCCATGTCATATGTAACTAGATTGCTTGGCGTGTGTTCATTCCTGTAGTTCTCTATGAATGTGTTTGCCGTATGTTGTGTGGGTTTGCGCTGGTGTGAGTGTATGTATGTCCACTGCTCTGTTCCTGGTTCAGACCTGTACTGAATGGGCTGGATTAAATGTGCGTGTGTGTTGAATGCTGCTTTGTCTCCTGGGTTTTGGACAGCAGATGTGTTCCCTGGCTGCTGCTGAATGGTGGTTTTGTGAGTGTCACAGCGATGTGACGCGCTGGGTGTCAAGTAAACAACCGCCTCACTGCTGGGCCTTGTCGCGCGTGCGTGCGTGCGTGCGCGTGCGTGCGCGTGCGTGCGCTGACTTCAATTAGTTAGCACTGCAACGTAAGACTGTTTCAGAGGTAAACAACCAAAATGCTGTGCAGTGAGAGTGCACCCCCCTCCTCAGGAAACAGAGAGCATCTCATTCTTTCTTTCTTTGCCTTTTTCCCCAACCTTTCTCTCCTCCCTTCTGCTGGCAGTCCACAGGTGGCCAGGGGTGTTGACCAGACCCTCATCCCCTGCCCTCACCCTGAGACGTGTAGCTGGAGTGTCCCCCCTCAGTAACTCATCCCCCAGGTCCTGCTCCACCCCTCAGCCGGCTGACCAACCTGGTAAAACACACAGATGACTGTGGCTAAACTACCACATATTAACCTGTTAGATGTTTCTGTAGCCTCTTGACTTGGGGGACCTGTAGGAATGGGTTGTGATCCCTTCCCTTATTCCCAAGAAAAAACAAGCAGCTCTCTGATTCAGCAAAATCCCAGAAAGCTTTAGTAACCGGATGCACTTCTCCAGTTCTGAAAGCTTTGCCAGTTGTTTCATTAGTTTAGCAAATGCACCCCCATATCACCCTACAGTGCGCTTGGATCGTGACCTAACACAGGGTGAAAAGGACTCTGGTGCCCTGAGAATTTATGTAGGTTTTTTTTCCCCCTCAGGCTGTAGGTTTATTTGGTGTGGGGAACAGTGTCTTGGATATGGAAATCAGAATGCTGCTAGTTACTTCTGGGGGTGGGATGTGGGATGCTGCCTTCAGTGTCTGGGCACCCATACAATACCTACAGGTTTCTTAGTCTAGAGGCTAGTTTCTCCTGTCTTTGCATCAGGTCACCAGGCTGGCAAAAATATCTAGTTCTTTGACATGGTGAATATCCTGTGCATTTTCACTTTTCCAACATGGCATTTCACAATTGGGGGGGGGTAAAAAATGAATGGAATTAGGTGTATTTTTTTTCCCCATTGAGACAACTCTCCATGACTCTCTCCTTCTCTCTCCCCCTCCCTGCCTGTCAGCATCCTCCTCCTCACCCCTCCATCCTGTCCTCCACCTGTCCCTGACTCCTGTTGAGAAGGTCGAGAGAATTCCCACATTCCTCCCGGCCAATCACTCAGCCAATCGCAGTAAGCCTCGCTCGCTGCCCTCGTTGTCTTGGTGTCTGTCACCGTGACAATAATGAAGGGGCCGCATCTCAATAGTCGACAGGGAAGAGCTTCCATCACTTCCCTCCTCCGTTCCTGCTGATGAGTGGACGGGGGAAAGCGCTTAGTTCTCGTTTGGCCGACACGCTTAACCAGAGCAACTTGCAAACTTAATTCATTGCATGTATTTAGTACATAGACGGAGATGAGTGAAAGCCATTATAGACTATTGAGATGCCCCCAAGGTCATTTGTCAAGGCAAGAGGAGTGTTCTGTTGTGCATTCAGGTCTTGTTGTTTCAGGTTTTGGTCATGTGATCAACATGTGACATAATTCAGTGGAGCGCTATGTCCCACAGCTTGTGGGAGCTAGACGGCAGCCATGATGGAAAATGGCCGTGGGGGTTGGAGCATTAAACATACTGTGTGTCAGTATGTTGTGCTGCTACTTTTACCAAAGGCACACTTCCGTGACGTGACCCCCTGCAGTGACCCAGTGTTTAAGTGACGTTTTGGTGTTTGCTGCCTGTCTGTTTTTCTGCAATAAAAAAGCTTTTTGTCCTGTTCTGGTATTCTGTTCATTATCTTGTGCAGTCTGAGTGAAACTGGATCTAATCTCTGTCCTGTGTTGTGTCCTGAAGACCGCAGCCTCCGACGCTCTCTCCTCAGCCCCCAGTCTTCTGTGGATGGTGAGCTCACTGCCTCAGAGCTGGAGGATGACTCCATTACTCAGGGATACAAGCTGCAGGACCTTGTTGATGTCCAAGTCATGGCTCGTCTGCAGGAAGAGAGTGAGTTCCTCATCCTTATAAAAATTGTGGCGTCCCGTGGTAAATGGTGAGTTTTATGGTATTGTAATTATTACATCTGTTTAACAGGTGACGAGACTAGGAATTAAATTGGGTTTTTGGATGTTACATGCCATATTGCAAAGGACAATGTTACAAAAGAACAAGTCATTAGCAAAAACGAACAGGTTAAAATGGCATTTGAAAGGGGATAAGGGTGGAATGTCTCATTTTCCTCTGTCCTTTTCTCCCTTCTAACACTAACATGAGACCAGACCTGAGACTTCATCCTGGCTTCATTAACCTTAACCTCAGACGCATACGGTGATGACAGATCGTGTGCGTGTGTGTCTGTGTGCGTGTGTCTGTGTGCGCGTGCGCTTGTCCGTATTTCCCCTTCCTCCAGGCCTCCGTCAGGACTATGCCGCCACCCCCACCTCTGTCAACCGGCGCAGCGCCAGCTTCTCCTTCCTCTCCCTCCAGCGCAGCGGCGAGGCCGACCTTGAGGAGGAAGAGGAGGAGGAGGATTACGGGCAGCTGCCTCCTCCCCAACCTCGCCTGACTCGTGTGGGAGCTACCCTGCAGCGAGGCCTCTCTCATTCCCACACCTTCTCCAGCATGCGGGACTGGAGGAGGAGCACCGCGAGCCTGGCTAGCCCTTCTAGCCCTCAGTACCTCTCTGGAGGGTTGTCCTACCAGTCCCCGGCACCGCCCACGGCCCAGGCCAGCCCCGCCCTCAGCACCTACACACCCGACCAGCAGGCCTTCAGGCCTGGATCAGGTAAAGAAGAGCGGGCCTGGCCCTTACCTGGCCCTGTACTTTGAGGTAATTGGGTGAAATTGTTTTAGACCTTGAAAGCATTATTTATGGCCAATTCGGGGACTGCCAGACTAATGGTCATGAACAGTAGTCTGGAACTTGTTAGGTTTCCTTTGAATGCAACCCTTGCCTTTGGCATAATTGCAACTCACATGTTCTTATATGAAAGGAATGCTGCACAAGACTTCCCTCTAATGATGTCTGTCTGTGTGTTTATGTATGTTTGTATTTACATGTATGTTCCCTATGTAATTTCGGGGATCACATTTGGAATCCAGATGAATATGACAGTAAGTGTTTAGTCTTGGTGGTATGTTTGTACACAGAAACAGAACATCATTACTAGGGCTAGAAACAGAGCACTGTCATGACACTACTTGGTCCTCTAAATAAAAAGTAAGAGTTTTGTTTAACTGGTCATTTTCAAGGTACTGTAAATGAAGGATATTTGAGGACACCTGCTCATTAATCGCTAGCCTCCTTGTCTGTTGACTGTTTTGGCTGACTACCACGGATACAGTAATTAACAATAAGCCTCTTGTAGCACTGACTGTTCCCTAAGCTCTTGGAGGCTGTTCTGTTTCCATTGTGGGGGCTGAACAAGAGGGACAGAATAGAAAGTGAGACGATTTCAGGAGCCATGTTTGTCTTTGGCGGCTTAGGACTTCTGTTCTTAAGAGTAGAGCCACGTATCGCCTTGAAAAGAAACTATGCAGATTCTGTGGCCCTGAATTCTTTTCTTTTTTTGTGTGCGTTTTTAGATAAGTTGCGGAGGAGCATGCCCAACTTATTCAGGGCTCCCAGCATGCCTAGCGTGCCCAGTCCACTGAGCCCTGCCAGTCAAATCAGTTCCACATCCACCCTTCGGAACAGTCTGAGCTTTGACTCCTCCAATGGGCTGGCCAGCAGGCTACAGTCCTCAAGTGAGATATTGTCTCTTTTTACATTTAAACTTTAGCTTTGACTACAGACTTTATACACCAACATGACTTGTTTGAAGAATTCATAATTTTGAAAATTACTATTCTTATAGCCCATATATTTATTATACAATGGGGGGGATATTGGGAAGACATGAATATTATATGAATCCATTAATTTATTTCCCCACTAGTCCCCTCCCCTGGCCAGCTACAGAACCGAGTCCAGAGTGTGGGGAACTTCCAGTCTTTGTCAAGGCAACCCCTCAAAGCCACGGCCTACGTCAGTCCTACTATGAAAGGACCGGTTACCATGCCGACCTCTAACAGTCTGCAGTCCCTAAACAGTGTCAGTGGAATCCCCCACCCCAGTAAACCTGCCGGGGGAGTCGGGGGCACCCCCACCCCCCCTCGGAGCAGCTTGCCTCGCCCCGCCTCCTTCATTGGAACCAGTTCCACCCCGCGCAGCAAGATAGCCCAGCCCACACGCAGGTAGGCTAAAAAGAGTGACTGGGGATCTCTGTCTGGGTTCATAATAGTTTTGGGGGGGTTTTTTTCCATAATTTTGGATTTCAATTTTTTTCCACAGTTTATTGACCCCTCCAAAGAGCTTGTCCACCCTGAGTGCCCTACGAGATGGGAGCTGGAAAGATGGCTGCTATTAAGAGATGGATAATGATGGCTGGATAAATGGGGAGGGTGATGGATAGGAGATATTCTGTTAGTGGAGAGACCCTGCTGGTTGGGGTTACTCGCTGCCACACAGTGTTCTTGGGGGAACTGGGAGGGTAAGTCCACAAACTATAGGAAATGACAACCTCAAGTGTAGATTACCCTCATGATTGGGTATGTGAGGTGTGCTCAGCACGCAAAGTAAACATGCATTCCCCATCTGTCCAATCTAGTCTGTGCCAAGGGGATTTCCCCATTGCTATTATTATGCACTAACAAGGTTTAACCACAGGCTCTATAGTTACTTAATGTACTAAGGAGAGCGTTGCCACTTTATGCTAACTGAGACAGACTTTTTAACTTTGGATCTCTGATTAATAAAAAGGGGTGTTTTATTACCAGAGCTCACCAAAGATGCTGCTAAAATGCTCAAAATCACTCTCTGTTTTGGCAGAGTATTTGGTCTAATTTTGAATGTTATGGTATATTCAAATATTTATATGTAGTCTTTATCTTCTGGTTAGTGTACGGACTAAAGGTTACTTTGCGTGCATTTTTGGGATGCTCATCGTATTGATGCAATATTCTTCTTGAATTTTTAATGTGAAGCATATTAACCAAATGAAAGCATATGTCTGCATCGGTTTACAAAATGTCTCACCGGGACAGAAAAATTACTTCAAGTTGGTTTGGACAATTTTTAAACTTCAGATTCACTGATATAAGAAATATTTGTAATTGTTGCAATGATTGTAAAATATCTAAGTTGAAATTTTAAATGTTTCTGTTCTTTTTGTGAAACTGCACTTTCATGGTTTAATAATGAATGGTTTTAATAATTGTTATGAAGAGCACATGGGATGAAGGATCACTTTTTGAACATCACTTATGTAGCACTCTTGTTCTGTTACACGGTTCGTCTGTTTGAAAATTCTTCCTTTCTTCATTAATTATCACTAAAACATTTTCTTACTGTATTTCATTGAATTAGTGTATTTGTTTTAAATTAAATAAAAGATTTTAAATGATTACTTTTTGTTATTATTTGAAGACCGTATGCGCTGTGTGTCATGTGGATTTTCCCTGAGAGATTACTTGTCCCTGAGAGATTACATATGGATGTTTAAGGGTATGTTGTTGTATGTTGTGAAAGACACTCATTCCACTATTACGAAGTCTATTTTTGGGACAATTTCTTAAACTGGCTATGCTATGTAGAATGTTTTAAATGTAAAATGTGTTTAGGCCATTAGCTTGCCAGCCCTATTGATAAATTATTCTGTAACATCCATCCAATCTGTTGCCAGGCCTTGTACATAATCTAATACAGGGGTGGGTAAACCAAGGCAAGGCAATTCCATCTGGCCTGCGGTAGGTATTCAAATAGTTTTGAGAGGTAAAGAATATATCTCAATCCCAATCATGTACATCTGAATCTAGATTTGAATTATTTAGGCATTATAATGGACCTACTGTATACATGTTTAAATTACTGTCCTTTTCTGGCCTGCAACAATTAATGAATTATAAATATGTGGCTCTTCATTTAATTAACAAAATCCTGATAACGTCCCCTAGCCAAAAAGTTTACCCTTCCATGCACTAACAAAATGTTAGTTCCCATACCGGGAGTCGAACCCGGGCCGCCTGGGTGAAAACCAGGAATCCTAACCGCTAGACCATATGGGAGAGCTCTTTTAACTGACTCACCAAAAAGCTATTTGATGAGTCACTTATGACTTATTGAAAATATTTTATAGTCAAGAGTAGGATTTGTATTTTTTATTATAGCAAATAAACGAGACAATAGTAGCTCGGTTTATTTTACAGCTCAAATGAGTAGTTTGCGAAAATGTCGAATTCAAACCCAGAGGCGCAACCTCTTAATACTTCCGGATATGCTTGCAATGCAGATTCGATTATTTTTTCGAAATCTAAAGGCTAAACCTATATTCAAATGAATGTCATACGTAGCTGAAACTCTCATAACTACAACCACGTCGTTTTTACTTTACATTACATGTAGAAACATCTTTTCATTTGGAAGTGCTTTTAACAATCTGCACATGCGCAATTACCCTCAGCTACCTGGTGGCGTTTCTGTGCCGTCCAAGCCTGTCCAAGTGTTATGTGAGTTTTTTGAGCGTCTTGATAGACTTGCTATTTTTGGTTTGTACCTTAACAATATCCGTATCTACGTCATCAGAAACGGACGCCGTGTTGTTGATTGTTGTTGGTCGTCCACTGTGTAACATGTTCTGCCTTTGTCCGTAGCTTATTTAACTTTCCTTTAACTATAAGATCGTATTAGAAGACACAATGTGAGTATTTATATCCACGTAACTTATTGCAATAAAGTTTTTACTAAGCAAATTGTTTAGTTTTTGTGACTAATGTTGCATATAATTAATAAAATGTATTAGCTGGCTAGTTTTAACACGTTTTTGAAGTTATCTTTTATTACTACGCCAGGTCTGAATATTGGAAGTCCCAGCCGAAGAAATTCTGTCAGTACTGCAAGTGTTGGATAGCCGACAACAAGCCTGTGAGTGTTGAGTAAATTGCATTGACATTTTTACCACCGGAATGTAAAAGTTACTATATTTAGCATTTTAGCTACCCTTTCTGGCGTGATTATCATGCTTGCTATTATGTCTCTTATTAAACATTTGTCATGTTTTTCATGTTAAATGAATGCCCACTTGTTCTTGATGATTCGTGCTGATGTATGTCAAAAAGAATAGTAGTCTCTTTGACCCAAACCAGCACGACAAATCAAGTTAATTTGAACTTGTATTAAACACTGTTGTTTAAAATATCATGCAGAGTGTTGAGTTTCACGAAAGAGGGAAGAATCACAAAGAAAATGTTGCTGCCAAAATTGCTGAGGTAAGTTGTTATTGTGTTTTGTTGTCAGCTGTGAACCATAGAAAGACAGATTTATGACACTGTCAGGGTGGAAGATACATCTACTGCATACATGTCGCAAAAAACACAATACAAATGTGTCAAACACCAAAGACTGTTTTCTAGGCTGTATGTATTAAGGGCTCGGTTTTTTTCATGTGATCGATCAGGATTAAATGCATAGAAAAAGAATAAATAGAACAGAAGTCCTCATTCCATTACATTATTTTTCAGCTCTATTAATTCCATGTATTTATTCGTATCCCATAACACATGACACAGGCTTATCAACAGGGGTCACTGTTGCGAGAAAAAGTATTGATGTGTTGTAAACAACTTGGCGTGCGTAGCCCTCCTGGCATGTGTAGTGGCGAATTTAGTGAAGATAAGGTCCAGACAGCTCACCCCAGGCTGCCTTTGCATTGGTGACTGATATTCCGGGCCCCTCCTCTGTACAGATGCAAAAGAAAAGCATTGACAAGGCAAAGAAAGAGGATCGTCAGTCTAAAGAGTTTGCTGCGATGGAGGCGGCTGCACTGAAGGCATATGAAGAGGATATGAAGAGGTTGGGGATAGAACCATCAGGTGAATTCTTATTTAATTACTAACATAATAACTGGCAAGTCTTTATTTGTACCTTTTAATATACTTCAGTGAGTGATTGTAAATACCTATTATTAAGATTGTTGTCCCTGCTCAAATGGCAAATATATCAATGAGATTGTGTGTTAGGTTCCCCATCTCAAATCCAAGCTCAAACTCCAAGCCCAGTTCTGTCAAAGTCTCCGTCGGAATCTCTGTCTCACTCTCAAAATCAAGAAAAGAAACGAAAGCCTGGAAAGGGAAAGCTGCCCAGAGACGAATCCAAAAACTGGGTGGAGGGAAAGACAGACGAAGGACTCACATACTACTACAACATTAGAACAGGAGGTAGGATGAAGACTACAACATCTCAGCACGCCAGATATCAAACAGGTGGTGGGTTAAAATTCACTCGCTGTGACTTCAGACCCGTTTGGAGTGTACACTTCTCCTGAAGCCGTGCTTCCATGTCTTTTCAGAATCTCAGTGGGACAAACCACATGGGTTCCAGGAAAAGAGCACACTGTCTCCACAGCCTGCTCAGATGGAGGTACACAGGATTATTTTCTCCCAATATCCTTCATTTCACCTGGAGGTCTTCTGAATGTCATTACTACCCTTTTGATATGTGTGGAGCCAGTGCAGTGAACAGAAGCAGAGTCTCCAACTCCTGGTTGAACACACTTTTTGTTTTCTGTAGATCTCATTAGGTAGTACCTGGATGGAAGCCATCAGTCCAGATGGATATACCTACTACTACAACACAGAGACTGGAGGTCAGGTCTGCGTCTTGTATGTTGAGGGACATTTTATACATGTTAATGTTATTTAGCACACGCTGCCTGCCTCCCTGCTACAAACAGCATAGGTTTAAGGGACAGTGGGTTAGTTTAATCGATCAGGATTAGAATGATAATGGTTTGGTTGTTTCCAATCTCTCCCAGAGTCTAGTTGGGAAAGACCTTCAGATCTCCCTGCTGAGGCCGGGTCTGGTTCTGAGCCCATTGGAGAGACAGTGGGCCCCCCAGGGGTAGATGACCCATGTGCCCCCAAGCCAGAACCTCCATCAGGGAATGACAGCTCCAACAGTGCCAAAGAAGCCCAGGAGGTGGAGGTAATGTCATCAAGATTCAGTTCAGAGTGAGACTGAGTCCTTAGAAAAAACTGAGCCTTAAATGGGAGTCCTCTTATCAATAATGAGCTTTGTTGCAGTTATATGCCGACAGCAACAATCGTTTCAATAATCCTTTTCTTGCTTCAGGAAAAAACGACTCCGCCTTCGGATAAGGAGGGAGAGGACAAAGCTGTTGATGACGACAGGGGGAAGGGAGATGAAAGTGAGAAAGAGACCCCAGTAGCTGTGCCTCTGGAAGAGAAGCCTTCTGCGAAGAAGCCGAAGAGGACCACCCCTTATGGAGCCTGGGAGCAGATCCAGGAAGTGGAAGACCCTTAGTAAGTGTCTCTGAATACTCTGTCATGTGGTTTTAACTGGACTGTAGAGAAAGCGTCGTTTGATGCAAACCATTTTGCTACAGTGTATGCCTTGAATTGGACCCAGATGCTAGTCTGATTTAGAGAACGTATTGGTGTGTGCCTTACCGAATAGTCTAGTAACTCTCCTGTCCCCCTAAACTCCAGTGAGAAAGTGGACCTGCAGCTTCCCCAGGTGGAAAGTACAGACAGCACCCCGAACCCCACAGAGATGCCCCCTGAGCCCAAACCCAAGTTTAGAGAGCGTACCATCACCTCACTAGGGGATGACGGGGAACCTGCGTCAGGGGTGGTGTCAACATTCAGGAAGAGGAAGGCAGAGAACGGGAAATCATCCAGAAGTCTGAGGCAAAGGGGAAAAGATGACTAGAACTTTCCATGGACTTGTGTTCTTTCAAACCCAAATGTGTCTAGAGACTTGGGGTCTTTCTAATACAATGTTGTTATTTTATGAGGGACAATTCTATCAACGCCCTGAAAACCAAGCACGGGCTCATGAGGGCCCTACGGAGAACCTGATTGGATGTAGTTAGATACTCACCAAGAGGCCATCATTTAATAATTTGTCAGGTTGAATTTGACCTCTACAACCACCCAGCTGTCAGGATATCAGCAGATTTGGACAAGCAGGCGTCTGAATTAAGCTCAATACCTGCTCCCTTGGCTGTCCTAATGTAAGCATTTTTGTCTTGCCCTTTACAATTTTGTTTTCAATGCCTGAAGCCACCTTTGCTTTTTTTTTAATTTTTGTTGAACAGCATACAGCAGTGGCCGACATGCACAATATCATTTCCAGTGATGTTTCTTATTCGTCTGAGGTATTTTTAACTGGATAATTTATGGATAGCTTGTAAAGTATCTCTGTGTTGTTTCTAGTGTGGTGATTGTTGTCATTTCTCACATCACCTCAAGGGAATGAACTGAACCACTATTTAGTATGGTGGAGGTATGAGGAGAATGCAGCTTTTTCTACAGTATGATTGATCAAATATTGTACAAATGCTTTACTTTTTCATGCGCCGTCAAATAAATATTCTGCTGGCGTGGACATTTTCTCTAGACTTCTTTCTTTAGTCCATCTACCATTAGTAATAAAGAGTCACTGTTTTTATATCAACATTTATTTCACAGACTTCTGACAGCAACTCAAATATTTCACAGGGTAGGAAAAGCCTTGAAGGTAAATTAACCATTAATTTGTGCCAATGCACATTCATTGCTATGCAGTAGAGAGATATTGATGGTGTGGTTGGCTGGCTAGCTGCCACAAACCCTGGGGGTTAGAGATTACAGAGTGTGTTGGGATGATATAAAGTTCTAACACACCCACTAGGAGCAGAGACTGTTTTCACTACCTTTGTATGTCTTCATTACAATTCTAGGACGATATTTTCTACAGCCAGGCTCTCTCTGATCCCCACTCACCATTCCTCTAAATGTGTTCCAGGATCAGTGTTCTAGTCACAGCTTCCATATTCGCTCTGACAGCCCCAATGTGATTGACAGTTCTCCTGTCAGTGAGACAGAGCTGGGTCACGTTAGCTAGTTTTTAGACCTAATTCTTAGGATTTGCACTGCCAACTTGAGTTCCCCGGCTCTACTCCAGTGCCCTACCAGGGTCAGAGGAGCTCTGACTGCAGGTCTCCACCAGCTCCAGAAGCGCCTCCTTCTCCACGTGTTCCACCAGATCAGAGATCAGTTCATCCAGAGGCTCCCTGCCTCTCATGAACTCCTGCTCAAAGGAAAGCGATGCAACAGGGCGTGTGAAGGCCAGTAACAGACATGACGTGAGCACTACCATTACACGTGGGTCTTAATACACCCACCTTGATGTCTCTGGTCACATAGCCAGTCCGGTGGTCTGTCACACGGTCTTGGTTGAAGTTGTAGGTCCGAATCCTCTCCGACTGGGAGCGGGTGCCCACCTGGGGAAGGACAGGCATGAATGTGACTGAGGTCTGAGGGGAGAAGGAGAGTTAGGACTGGACTGCGTTTTCAGGGATCACCTGCTGTTTGCGCGCCGTATGTCTCTGCACTGTCTCCCGACCCATCATGCTCTGGTAGAGTCTGGCTTTCAGGACGCGCAAGGCCGTGTCTCGATTCTGCAGCTGAGAGCGGGACGTCTGACACTCCGCCACTGTGCCTGGGGTCAATGTGCAGGGGTCAGTCATTTAACTTCAGTCAATACAAGGTTTACTGCAATTCCCAAAATCAATAATGGAAAAGTACTATTGGTTTTTAATAAAGATTAAAAAATATACTATGGTTTACTTTCCGGCTCCTCAACTGTTAGCTCTTACCAGTTGGCAGATGTACTATTCTAACAGCACTGTCAGTCGTGTTGACACTTTGCCCCCCTGCGCCTCTCGATCTGAACGTGTCCACCCGCAGGTCCTTTGGGTCAATGTTTATGTCCAGCTACAAAACAATGAAGAGACACAAATTGTACTGGCAACGTATTGGACCCAGACGGTGGTGGTGGTTTGGGGGGCACACGGTGACATACCTTGGTGGGTTCTGGCAGGACTATGACGGTCATGGTTCCCGTGTGAATGCGTTGCATCCTGGAGGACAGGCCCACCTCTGGGATCCTCTGAACCCTGTGTGTCCCTCCCTCATGCTTCAGCCTCCGGTACACACCCTCCCCCACTATCCTCACCGCCGCGTGGTGCAAGCCACCTGCGCAGGTGTCAGTCAGTAATAATCAGTGCTAATCACAAATAGACACAAATCCATTTAATTGCCTGCAATACACAGTACAACAGACAGGCTCCTGAGAGAAGCACAACCGTATTCAGCAGGCGTGTAGTTGAACACCTCAAAGTCCCAGCACTTGTAGGTTGCAAGGCCTTGGTACATGTCAAACATCTCTCTGGTGAACTGTTGGCAAATGTCACCTGGATCAAAACATGAGCACCAGAGACAGAGCAAAACCCTTGAGTGTAACAGTCAGACGTTTCCATGGCTTATGCAGCTAAGCACACTAAACATTATCACTGACTCACCGCCTGTTGTCCGTCCAGCTACCACTTCCAAAAAGGCATTACTGATGTCATCTGGGTCACTTGGTACTAGTGTTTTGATCAACTGTGGAAATATACATTTCCAGATTGACAAAGGGCAAGTAATTTAAGACTTAAGACTTTTGTTCTAACTTTTGTTCTTACATCTTTTCTCAGTGACTCGATTCTTCGGGCGATCTTTGCATGTTCCTCTTTGAGTAACTTGACCATTTCTCGGTCTTCCTCTTTGGAACCAACTGTTATCAGTACAAAGAGAATACAGAGATATGGATATATGGCTTAACATAATGTTTTCTGATGGCATCACAACAAACCTTTGACAACTAGCATATTGTTATTGAAGAAAGAGCGACACATTCTGGTTACTTGCCGCTCAGCAGACTTTCAGACGCTCATGAAAACATGACAAAGAAAAATCATTAAGTTCGTCACTTAAAATACAACAAATGATTATCCTTACCCTGAAGAAGAGACTGGACCTCCTCAATGTCTTTTAATGCATGTTCTGCGCTCTGAAACGCATTAGCAACTGGTGAAAGTTCTACTTGTCTCTTGTTCAACCTTTTTCTTTCAGTGTCGCTGACAAACCCATGTTGTAATGTCTTGGTGACAACCCTGTACTCATCCACGAGTTGCCGAAGATATCTTTGTACAGACTCATTTCGATATAAATCTCCAAAATTGTTGTGACAGTAACGTATTGACGATAAGACAGAGCCTCTTGCTAGGTCTTTCCATCTTCTAATGTGAATGTGCTGTGACGAGACGAGTGGGGCGCATGAGACGCACAGTTGAATACATTTCTGCATAAGCATCTTGCTTTAATAATGCAAACGAAAAAAGTGTAAGATTGTTAGAAAAGGTCCGCATAATTTTATCTCATATTGTTTAGTACTGTTGTTAAGCATAAGATAACCATGCTTCCCGGCAAGGTCAAAGAGTGATATTGAATTGTGGGATATGTAGTGTTAAATAGTGGTTTTAGCCCCGTTTATTTTCTACAGCGCCCCTCTGGTGATGTAAATTGTGTGTAGGGATCAACACCAAAGTTCTGAATCTGTACATCTGTACCTTTGAAAACAATATGTAGGATTTGCAAATAATGGACGACGCAGAGATGTACAGAACAAAGGTGCTTATCCCCCTAATAGGTCACAACAGTATACAAACAAGAACAAAATGTACTAGTTAAAAAATGCTGGTTTAAATAAATATTTTATTTTTATTAATGAATGTCGCTTTCTCAAGCTGTGGTTGCTACAGACGCGACCCAATCATTCCTTCGATTAGTTTTATGGTTCTGTATAATATAGCCTAAAATTAGTAATAGAAGTAGAAATAAACTATGGGTCGCGTCTGCAACCAAAACACGAAAACATGTAAAACAAACATAATTTACACTAATAACCTCATGTGTTTGTTCCATTTCAGCATATTCATCGATCAAATTGTCCCACGTGAAATGAAGGATATGACTGTCAGTGGAATATATAACAGCCGGTGGTATCGATTTTTAGATTTAAAAAGAACAAACAACAACAACATAATGAACAATTTACTAGTAGAAATAATGTGTTTATACTCCGTTTGCGTTTATCGCTTTCGTGGCCTTTTGCGTCTTTAGGTGTACCGCATTTGTCCCGAAGACGTCAAACAGTCTGGAATGTGGATTTAATGCGTTATCAAACTAATTCAAGCCAATCAGCAAGTAGGCGATTCGACGATACTGCGGTATAATAATCTATAATCTGATTGGCCCTCAAAGTGGGGGTACTACTATCGGGGAAACACACCTACTAAAACGTATATTGATAATTGGAGTAGCCAACGCTGAAATGCACACATTGGAGAAATAGCTTACCCATGTGGTCTTATAACGGTCTGTTTTTATGAAACACAGTGGACATTCAATCTCTGATAAGGATCTGTATGAAATGGAAAGCAGTCTGCCAAGGTTTCAGCAGCTCAGGAGAACAGAACCAACTTCAAACCGAACTCTTATTGGTACCCTCGTTGTCATGGGAATACTTCAAGTGGCATCAAGCGTTGCGGTTGTGCTTCACTTGACAGGCCATCTTCAACAGGTAAGCTGAGTAAGCGAATACAAATCCAAAATAGCGATCTAAACATAAAAGTAACGCAACAATGTGTTTTAAAGTATAGGTTGCAAGTCAGTATCACGTCCGTTTTGTATTTTCATTTGAACACACCCACTATGTTTTTAATTATTCAGTTAGGCTACATCTGCGATGTGTTCAATAACACATTTTTCAAACAATAGTCAATGGCACTAGTTTTTATTTATCTTGCTCTAGACTGGGCTTACTTTCTTTCTGTAGTGGTAGATACCTAAAAATGCCATAAATTACATAAAAAATATTAAAATATACATTAGTTTATTCAGTGCATTCGGGAAAGTGTTCAGATCCCGTCCCTTTTTCCACATTTTGTTTCATTACAGCCTCATTCTAAAATTGATTAAATAGATTTTTTTTCCTCATCAATCTACACACAACACCCTGTAACAATCAAGCAAAAACAAGTTTTTAGAAATTTTAAAAATGTATAAAAAAACAGCAATAATACATTTACATAGGGATTCAGACTTTTTTACTCAGTACTTTGTTGAAGCAACTTTGTCAGCCATTACAGTCTCGAGAGGTGATGCTTGGCATTCAGGCCAAATAATTCAGTCTTTGTTTCATCAGACCAGGGAATTTTATTTCTCATAGTCTGAGTCCTTCAGGTCCCCGATTGGTGTAGTGCTTCAGAGATTGTTGTCCTTCTGGATGGTTTTCCCATCTCCACACAGGAACTCTGGAGCTCTGTCAGAGTGACCATCTGGTTCTTGGTCACCTCCCTGACCAAGGCCATTCTCCTCCGATTGCTCAGTTTTGTGGGCCTGCCAGCTCTTGGAAGAATGTTTGTGGTTCCAAACCTATCCAATTGAATACTGATGGAGGCCATGGTGTCTCTGTGCCTTGACACAATCTTGTCTCTGAGCTTTACGGACAATTCCTTCGACCTCATGGCATGGTTTTTGCTCCGACATGCACTGTCGCCTTATTGGGTGGGAGCTAATACACCGATCAGCCATTACATTATGACCACCGACAGGTGAAGTGAATAACACTGATAATCTCGTTATCATGGCACCTGTCAGTGGGTGGGATATATTAGGCTGCTAGTGAACATTCTGTCCTCAAAATTGATGTGTTAGAAGCACGAAAAAATGGGCAAGCTTAAGGATCTGAGCGACTTTTTGAGAGTCAACAAACAATAATAAGACCGTAAATAATATATAGCAACACTATTTCTAAACGTGGATATCGACTTTACCATTTCAACATGTTATTTTTGGCACAGTTGATGCAACGCCGGCTATGGGCCAGAATGTTAAGGGCTTGCCAACTAGTGTGGACAAGCTCACTCTCTTGTCTCATTACATTACGAGCAGCTCTGGCTACAGACACTTAATCAACATTATTTTCACTTATGTTCTATTCACTTCAATGTTCTTTCCTTGCCCAGCAAACTAAGGCTCAATCTTAGTGACATTACCACCCATGCTTGTTGTTGCGTCTGTAAATCAGCCCTCTTGCCGAATTTCTAACAGATGTTGTAATCCCTGGCACATGCAGGGTGCTTTGACAACACTGGAGACATACTAACATGTGCACATTGCTGTACTTATAATGTTAAGACATAGCTAATAGTTTGACAACATTTTGAGTTAAATTATGAAATTCTGTAGCTTAACAATCACCTCTCTTACCACTGTCTCCGTTCGCAACTACAGGTCACAGAGGCCAGACAAGGCAGAGTTGAGACTTCGGTTGAGCTACAGACAAAGGAACCTCAGAGGTGCCCCAAAACACTCCGGGAGGTCACGCCATCAGCCCACTTGTCCGTTCAGCCTCCGAGCGGACGTGTTCAGAGGGACATCCAGGCCACCATGATTCACTGGGATCATGCCCGAGGACACCTGTCCAAGATTGGGTACCACGACGGCAGACTCCTGGTCCAGGAGGGAGGCCTGTACTACATCTACGCCAAGACCTGCTTCAGGTACTCTGACCAGGTGGAGGAGTCGCTGTTGCAGTCTGAGTCTCCAAGGAGAGAAGGGGCCTCCACAGTGCCTGGTATTCACAGAGGAGATAGAGATGGGGCCCTGCTCATACAGTATGTGTTCCGTGAGCGGTACAGTCCCAGCAGTCCCCTCAGGCAAGCGGTGCTGATGAAGAGCGGCAGCACCTGGTACTGGCAGAGGGGCCACTACCACATGTGTTGCCAACAGCAGGGAGGGGCCTTCCCCCTGGGGCCTGGGGATGGTCTCTACGTCACTGTGTCCAACTCCTGGCTGCTGGACCCAGAGGCTGAGGGAACCTACTTCGGGGCCTTCAGAATCAGCAGATGAAAAAGAGATCCAGGGCACTAACATAATGGATTGTTAACTGACTTCTCATTAATTACACTTCCAGGTCAAGGCTGTACATGATGTGGAATTCATGTCTTTTGCAGGACTGTTTGTGGCTGTTAGGTAGCTGGACTGTCTACAGTACATATGGATTTTTTCTTTTTTAAATATTTTTTATTGTGTTTATAAAAACCGAGCTGGATTTGCCTCAATTTAGTTCTCTGAAGTATTCAATGTTTACAGCATTTGGCTATGTATTGTGATCAAGCCTCAGCGACTGTTTATTAACAAGTTTCATATTTATATAATTTTAACTGTCTTTCATATTCAATTTTACTTATAAATCTCTTCCATTGTATTGATAGAACATTACAACAAAGCCATATACTCTATTATGTATTAATATCATGGTATTAACACCATTATTACCATTTAATAAGAAAGCAGGTATACCATTGGGTTTCACTCAGACTGTATACCTCAGCATATCTCTGTAACCTTGACACTCTCAATCGTGCAAGCACAGGGCGCCACAATTTATATGGTTTTTGTGGTTAGGAGTGAACAACTCCACTGAGATTAGTGCTGCGTGCGGGACTGCTGTGTCATGCACATTGAGAGGCCCCCTACGGTCCTTACTCATTCCATGATTTCATGCACATTGAGAGGCCCCCTACGGTCCTTACTCATTCCATGATTTCATGCACATTGAGAGGCCCCCTACGGTCCTTACTCATTCCATGATTTCATGCATATTGAGAGGCTCCCTACTCTACTTATTGCCTGATTTCACTGACCCCGCCAGACCTCCAGCCTGTCTAAAGTTTTAATTTGGTACAAAACGAAATTAGATTCCCTTTTGTTGACCTCTAATTAAATGTTTATGGCTGTGTTTGCCATCTTCAAGTGAAAATCAATTTGCAAAGGGAGACATCGATCCCTCCATTTTAGATTAAAACACAATTCAACACTCACTCCTGTGTTGTTTCTGTTCCACAATATTCAAACTGCCACTCAACTACACTAACCGAGTTCTACAATTGCACTGTTAGGAGATCATTAAAATAGCCCACTGAAACAAATACCGTTTTATTTGTTTTCAGAATAGCATAGTTGGCACCATTCTACAACCTTTCAGAAAATGGGCAACAATAGTACATGAATCAGCTCCTTATTTCAAAAAGGTCTCAATAGCAAAACTGCTGATGCAAGCACTCAAATGACTATACTTTAAATCCCATTTTCAAGCCTCGGTATTCAGCATTAGGCCCACCTCAAAACACAGGCAGCCTAATAACACTTGGTTTTATATGAGATGAATAGCAGGGTTTTCGTGTACTGCAGTTCACCCAGACTTTGACCCCTGTTCAAGGCCTACTGTACCATTTATGGTATTCAGCCAACAACATTGTATGACATTCAAAATAAACCTCCATCCTTCCCCCTTTCATTGTCTGTCTTCCTATTTTCAGAAAGGATGGCGGGGCAAAATAAGAACGGCAAATATATATTGTCCTGTTGTACAGATATCATAAGTTAGTTTTAGCCAATTTGCTTTACAGCAGGAAAATTACCCCGAAGGACAGGATAGGTGAGGTAACATGTATTATAGTTATTGCACCATTTTTGTAGGGGTTGATCCATTTTCGTAAGGCCGTTCTTAGGTCAAATCAAGTTTCACATTTTAAAGTACAAATCACAAACTGTAGGAGCATGTATCCACCTAGAATAGACCACAAGTTTGCGTTCCCTGCTGTGCAGGCAACAACAGAAAGATCAAATTAAGATTTGGCAATCCGAAGTGTGGTCCATTTGTTTTTATGTTACGGAAACGAGGGTCCTGGAATCTAGGGTAAAAAACAAAACACCTGGTCAAAAAAGGTTATTTTGCACAAACTGTAATGCTGATGAAGCACAGGGTTAAAGAGACAATGTCAGGGATTAAGACAGGAAATAGTTGTGGTTGTATTGAGTCAGAGGGAGAGACGGAGAGAGGGAGCACCCTGTTGAGTCATGCATACAGCTCATCCTGCTGTGTCTATGGGACTGAGACAAAAAAGTGCTCTATGTAATCAAACACAGAAAATGTTTGATTGCAAAGCGTGACGCACAGTGGTCTAGACCGCTGCCTCCCATGCACATGTTTTGCTGCAGCGTGGGTTAAAATCCGTCCCACTGCCCTTTCAGGAAAAAATCAATATCTTTCCACATTGTCTCTGTCAAATAAATCATACAAATTCTGCTTCACCACAATGTTGTTTTATAAGTGTCTGCGGGAAACTGGCAGACACCTGTTGTGTAACCTGGAAATGTATGTCAATAAAGCCACATGACCCTGAACAGCTAATTACAGAACTTCAGCATCTGGAGATAAATTATATTAAAAAATTCATTTAAATGGACTAGAGAGGGATATGGAGAGAGAATGCTAACCGATTCGAACCCAAGAATATCACCCTCAGTGGCGGATTTAGGTATAGGAGACAAAGGAGAGTGAGTCAATTAACCTTAACCTTGTCGGAGTGGGTGCCCTGATTCCAGTTTGTGAGCTAGGCAGGCTACTGCCTGGGAAGGTCTCCCACTCAGTACGAGATGGGAAGGGGGGCGGGGGTAGGTTGACCTCAGGTCTCCCCACTGGAAGCCTGAGGTAGGATGAGCGAGGGAATCAAATAGCGCACCTCTAACTTTGTGCAGAACTAATGCAATTAGTAAAATTAATCACACTACGAAATGCTGCCAAATAAACCACAATCCATTCATAATACTCTGAATATATAGTTTCACAGACATATTGTTGCATTTTTTCTGGTTTGTGCGAAATCTTTAAGAATAATATAAAACCAGTCTGCACACCACCAAGGTGAATTGGTTTAGTCTTGACTCTTGGTAGACAGTGCTGGGGGATGGGTAATGTATTAATGCTCGAGTGCCAAATTAACACAAATGGATAAGAAAAGGTCTAAGCCATCAGGTGCCCAGTTTAGAAAAAAGATGAAAGAAGAAGAGTAACGTGCAAAAGAAAAAAGGTATGTCATCTCTTTATGAGTATAATATTTTGCATGTAGCCTAACGAAATAGGCTAGTATAACAGTTATGTTTGTTAATCTATTTTGCTTGCTATGCTATTATACATAGGGCGACAATATTCAGTTTTCTGTCCAACTAGCTTACATAACATTGGATATTATTTCACACAGTTTCATCATGATAATGTGTGTAGCCTGCAGCAAAACGATAACCTAACACATTATTGATTTGGTTAACTTTCATTGAGGTGACATCATAAAGGTTTTCTGTGATTGTATTGACTAGGTCCTGGGCTCAGTAAGGGGAATTTCCAATGCTGTAGGCTAACTTAAAAGGTGCCTCTATTATGCTGATATTTTGTATCTTTTGTGATATATTAAGTCTTCTGCAGTGTCTTATGCCTAGAATTAGCTAAGGAGGTTGTATGGTTCATATGTTTCTATCCTGAAACTTGAAAGCTTGATAAATTGTACATAATGACATGTAGATTTAACTGTGCAACAAATTTATTTATGCATGTATTTATTACTGGGTGTGTATGTGGAATGTTCCACCACTATAAATTCTGTGAATAATGTGCGTAAACTAATGCCCATATGCTCTCCATTAGAAATGCCTGTAGCAGCATTCCCACCAAATCCTGCTGCTGAGGATGATTCGCTGTCTATAGACCCTGTCTACAGAACCTGTCTACAGAACCTGTCTACAGACCCTGCTGACTGGCCTTCAGTTCTGACTGACACAATTCAGACATAATTAGTTTGTTGAGGACCAAGTGAAGTACCACCTAACTTTGTTTTCCCAAGGAATGCGTGCGGTGTACTGGCGTCGAGGTCATGTGATCACTGGTGGAAGTTGGGGGTGAGAGGTGTGAGAATGGAGGGACC